>MU226309.1:2612267-2635587 GCA_018584345.1 Thuja plicata
ACTTTAATTAAATAAGATAAATTTTATTCAATTAAAAGGGAGATTAAATCTTTTAATTAAATAAGATAAATTTTATTTAATTAAAAAGAAAATTAAATCTTTTAATTAGATTAAAAAATGATCAAACCTTAGGAAATATTGAAATAATTGAATTAATTACAATTTGATCAAGGAAATTGATTTGAATTAAAAATATTGCAAAGCATTGATTCAAGAATTTGATAAATTGATAAAATCATAAATGGGGCCCAAAGTCTAGGTGACCATTTTAGGGTGCATACAGTAGGGAATGACTATCTACAACATTCCTTAAATGTGTGTGGATAAGCTTCTCTAAAGTATCTATCACCTCCATCATTATCTTGTTATCCTCTAGGTGAGTTCTCAACATCTCTTTTATTTGTACCTCAGAAAATTATTGAAATGTGAATTTTTGGATAGGGAAGAGTTTTGATAAATAAATTGGTCCTTGGGGTACCTCAGTGTCAATGCTAATTGTGTCCAACCCCTTGAATAAAAACTTTTCAGTGTCTCTCGACTGCACTATCCTTTTTTCTGTGTCAACACTTTCAAATTTTCATTTTTCTCCAGTACTTGGGCATTCTTTAGACATCGAAATTATTTTTTCTAGAGGATGAGGTACTTATAAAAATTTGGTAGGTCTATGTTCAACTCCCCCTCCCGTATCAATGTCTGCTCCCTTTTCTCTTTCTTCCTTCTCTTTCTCTATCTTCTATTCTCCTTGTGCAGTTTCTTTTTCAGCTTCCTCTTCCTTTTCTCATTCATTACATGTTTTGTCCTCAGGAATTTCCATTGTTGTATTGGTAGAATCATCTTGAGTGTCCTCTACATCATCTGTAACTTATTTCATTGGAATTTTAGGGATATCTGTGACATTTGTTGCTGCAATTGTGACTTGTTCAACTTGTGCAATACTAGTTTTAAGTTGTTAATGTTGCACACTCCTTATTCTAGGTGGAGAGGGTTGCACGCCTCTTATTTTTTCTAGTCTACCTTGCACATCACTTATCTTTACTTGTATTTCCTATGCAATGGTGGTTTTACTTGTTTCTTCCACATACTTGGGGAACTTGAGGGACTTGCTCCCTGCTTATCAAATATAGTTTCATAAACATCCTTTTCAAGATACTTCTTTATGATTTTCTCTATTTCCTCAATGAATCCACCAGTCTCTCCAAGAATTAATATGTGCATCCTTCCTTTGCTTATACAATTAGGTGCAGACACCTTTAGGATCTTATGTATTTCTTCATCAATTATATAAGGACAAATATCAACAATAACTTCATTTCTCAATCTTCTCTCTTCTTCAATTGCATAAAATTTTCGTGCATCTATAATGCTAAAGAAAATTTGAGGGACTTTTGAATCAATCTCAATTACTACCTTCTTGAATCTTATCAGATACCTAATCACTGCCTCTTCAATCTTTCTCTTTCCATCATTATCAAACTTATCATAAAACTTAGGTATTAACTTCAATGTACCTTATGATGAAATACTCTTAACAACAACATCTACTGACATAACATGATCATCAAATGAAAACCTTGTTTCTTTACTTACTTGGTATGGATCATCACTTGTTGGTTTGTCTTGTGACTACTATGATGAAGTTGAATTCTTATGTATCTTGAATGTCTTCACTGCTTCATCAGACTCAGTGGCCTCATCGTCAATATCTTCAATGATAACTTCATCTTTCTTTTCCTCGGCTGTCTTCTTATCTTTCTTATGCCTCATTGATCTTCTTTTCTTAGTAGGTCTTCTCTCTGATGTCTTATTTTCTTCCTTCTTCTTTACTTTTGTTTCCTTCTTCTCAAAAGGTTTCTTCCCCTCTGCATTTCTCTTAACCTCTCTAGTAGGTGGTGTTCTTATTGTTTTCTTGATAAGTATAGAAGGTCTTTCTTGTTTCACACCTGTGCTCCTTATTTGTCTAGATGTAGAGAGTGGAGTGTCAAAAATTACACCTCTTGTTGCCACTAGTTTCTCTATAGTGCCGTGTACAACCTTTGTCTGAGCTACCTTGAGTTTTCCAGGAGTAAATCATGCAGCTCTAACTTCTTCTTCCAACATTTTTCTCACTTTTCTCATTATTGATGGCACTTGAAATGTTGCATGCAAATTAAGACTCTTCTCCTTATAGGTGCCAAATATCTCCATAGTCTTATCTCTTGGTGACTTCAACAAATATTTTACATACAATAATAGGAGTTCTTCGCTCACTTCATAACCCATTGATAGCATCCATGAAGTTCTAGGCTCTACAACTTTCATTAAGCATTGATTTATGTCTACCATAAAACATATTGTTTCCTCATATATTTCTACTACATATTGGGGAATTTTATCCCTATAACACATCATACTTTGGAAAGTTTTTAAATATCCCCATACTAACCCAATTGTGATGTTCTTATTCATCCTATGCATCAAAATTTGTATCTATTCTACAACTGGTTTGTGAGTGGGCCAATGAATTGTATCACCACTAGGAAATAATTTCATCAAGTACAACAAAAAACATAAAATCAAAGTACCATACCTAAACACATTCTTCTTATCCTTCTTTATCCTTTCAATATTTTCTATCAATTTTAATCCCATTGCTTCACATGCATCATACTCTTTCCCTTCCTTTAGCGTCTCATATGTTGTATATATTGCTGACATAGGCACAAAATTTGTCCTAATGACATGATAGACCTTGTAACCTATGAGCATGGAAGAAAAATTGACATCATCTTCTATTATATCATTGATTAACATTCCCCTCTTGTCTTATATAGACCCAATAGCATTGTGAACTACATTATTCTTTACTACCTTCATCGTTGGCACTTCTCCTTTCGCCCATACTCTAGTTATAGTTTGAATAGATTCTTTTATAATCTTAATGGATTGTGCATCATTCAACCACATGAATTCTCCTTAACACATATTTTATCTAGTCTACAACTCAAATCCATGGAAACCTAGCAAATTGATCAAATTTCTTCACTGCGAGGGTTTCAAATTCAGATTTCACTCGATAATTGTTGTTGTAGTCAACCAACTGTTAGTAATAATTGAGAGGGGGGTGAATCAGTGGCCTCAAAAATATTCCAATTAATCAACCCATAAACTTAGTACCACAATATTAAGCCTCTATTTATCTTCAATCCTATAAGATGAATGCCTTCAAATATACTTATTAAATAACTACTGCTCAGAGTGCTTTGTTAAACCTTATTCTTTATGTTTACCCAATAGCAGTCTTTCAATTTACCAAAAAAAAAGTAAATTACTTGGAGTATACCAATCAATCCAGATTAGCTATGTGTAATGCAAAACACTAAAGTAATGACTCATAAATACATTGACACATGGATTTTTAACATGGAAAACCTGTTAAGGGAAAAACCACTTGGGACCGGTAACCCAAAATTTTCACTCTTCTCAAGTGAGCTCAGTGAAGAGCCAACCCTGTTAAAGGTTATAAACACACTGTTAGGTATGACCTTGTTAGAGGATTTAAAAGATTAGTTTGTCCCTTGATATCAGACATTTCTATGCTACCTTCCTTGTCCAAACTCTTCTGGTTTGTCAAATGGTGTCTAGAATCTCATGCTATCTTCATGATCAAACTTTTTAATACTCCTTGGGATGTATCTCAATATAGAAAAGGATCTTTAAATCTTGCTTGGTTAAGAGACTTTCTGAATCAATGGTTAAACTAAAACAGTATGATCTGTTCACATATACAACTTATAATTTCAAAATTTTAGATCTATTGTAAGCTCATTTTACCTTTTTGATCAATGTATCCTTTTAATACCTTTTCTCCACTTTTGTTCTGCTTGGTGATGCTATGCTCTGTTGCTCAATGTCTGCAGAAATATTTAGCTCTTTTCTCAGCTTGATTGATTAGGACTGTATGAATTTTTTATTCATCAGTTTCTCTCCAGCATCCTTTTTTTCATTCACTCCCCTTAATTCGTAATAAATTAAGTTTTCTCTTTATAGACATGATATCACTGTTTCTAGGTTCTTGATTTTCTTGATCTTGGTGTGATCCGCAATCTTAGCCAATCTGATTTAAATCATAACTTCCTATTTTATCTTGTAGAAATATTCTTGCCAACTGGACAAAACAACTTTAAATCCTTTACTTATCTCTGGCTTTATCTTGTTGATGAAAACAATGATAACTACCAGTTAAGTCTATATTTAGCTCTTCCAGCTAGATATTTTGTCATTTCTAAACTCTAGTTAACTTTGGTGTTTTAACTCTTTGATAGCTTTGGTCAACACTCCAGTTCTCCTCGGGCTTCTCTGTCGAGGTTGTCTGTCCTTTGGGCTTCATTGCAAAGTTCTGCTCATCGGTTAACACTCTAATTCTGGGTGTCAGTTATGCTTGTGATTCTGCTCATCGATAATGCTTGTCGGGTTTCTTTCTTGGGCATCACAGTGACTTAAATTTTGGTTATCTCTATCCATCATGTTCCACTAGCCATCGATTTTTTTAGTCACTTAGTTAATGCTTGTCTTTTATGCATTACCGAAAGCATAATATTTTTCTCTCTGATTCTCTAAAGTCTTTTGACACTTTAATTATAATCGATTAGATTATTTCAAGTTGACATCAATGAAAATACAATCCATTAACTGATTTAATGTCTTGCATTATCTTTTTGCATTTTGGTGATCAACTTAACATCTTCAAACATTCATTCAGTTACATGTCATCAATCTCTCCCTTTGGAATTGTGGAAACATCCTGCATTATCATACTATACTATTACTATTACAATATGAAATATAACAGTTTCATCAATCTTTCCTATTGTAACTATTACAAATGTCTGGTTCTTAGTAAGCTCAAAATAGCTTTGATTTGTTTCTTACAGAGCGGGTTTCTTCAATCTTCAATCCCTTCATTGGAGAAGTAGCATCTTTTGTCTCTGTTATGATATATGCTCTATCTTGACTGTTCCTCTTCTTGATAGTTTATTTTTTATTTGACAACAATCTCTCCCTGTGTATGAACTCTCTCCCTTAGATGGATATTTCATATGTAATCAATCTCTCTCCCTTTGAATATTGATTATCTCTTCCTTTTGATTCTTGATATCTCTCCCTTATGATATGAGATAATATAATAATGAGATAATATCTCCCTTTGACAACAATGCCAAACAATTTTCTTCTATATCATCTTTCAAAATATAATATTCCTTGAATTTCCCTATCTATCAACAATACAATGTCTCTTGTGTTCAGTGTAGACTTGTACCTTGCTGTGTATAGATGTATCTGTTGTTGTTCATCTCGATGTTTGCATCAAAATGAATGATCTTCTGATTATGTGTAGGCTGATGCAGCCTCCTATTCATCTTACTGACCGATAGACAAGGGTTGGACCCCTAATCTCTGTCTCAGGTACTCAAATGTATCTTTTGGTAATAGCTTGGGGAATATATCAGCTAATTGATCCTTTGATTGAGCATATTCCAGTATCACCTCCTTTTATTGCACTTTTTCTCTCAGATAGTGATACTTTATAGAAATATGCTTAGTCTTAGCATGCATGACTGGATTCTTAGAAATGTTAATTGTACTTGTATTATCATAATAGATAATTACTGGTTCAAGAATCTTCATATTCATACCTTCTAGCAATTGTTTGATCCATGCAATATTGGATCAATTTGCAGAAGCAGCCACATACTCTGCTTCTCTAGTAGACTGAGAGATGCATCATTGCTTCTTGCTGATCCATGTGACAAGTTTGTCACACATGAAGAATGCTCATCCAGTTGTGCTCTTTTGGTCATCAACATTTCCAACCCAATCAACATCTTTATATATTTGTATCTCAAATTTTCCTTCTCTTTTATACCATAAGCCATAGTCCTTGGTGTTCTTCAGATATCTCAGAATTCTCTTGACAACAGTCATATGTGATTCTTTGGGATTAGCAGAGAATCTTGCAACTATTCCAACTTCATGTGCTATATTTGGTCTTGTATGAACAACATACATTAGTTTTCCAATCATTGATCTATACAAGGTCTGATTTACCTCATTTGATTTGTCTTCTTTTGTTAGCTTACATCCGGTAGCCATAGGTGTTCCAACTGGTTTGGAATCTTCCATCTTGAATATCTTCAGCACTTCCTTGATGTATTTGGACTGAGTGATATATATTCCTGCATCTTATTGAAGAATTTGTAGACCAAGAAAGAATTTAATCTCCCCAAACATAGACATTTCAAATTCTTTTCTCATTTCATTAGCAAAGTATTTGCATAACATTTCATTTCCCCCAAAAATGATATCATCAACAAAAATTTTAGCAATTAGAAAATTACCATTAGTATCTTCTTTTAAGTACAAATTGCTATTTTCACTTGTTCTTACAAATTTAATGCTAATGAGATAGGAGTGAAGTCTTTCATACCAGGCTCTAGCTTCTTTTTTCAATCCATATAAGGCTTTATGTAGTCTACATACCATGTTTCTCTTGTTTGGATAAAAAAACCCTTCTGGTTGTTCAATGTATACCTCTTCTTCCAGTATTCCATTTAGGAATGCGGATTTGACATCCATCTGGTATACCTTGAATCCTTTGAATGCAGCATAAGAAAGTAAGATTCTAACTCTTTCTAGTTTATCAATGGGTGCAAAGGTTTCTCCATAATCAATACCTTCTTCTTGTTCATACCCCTTGCATACTAAACTTGCTTTGTTTCTTGTGACCTCTCCATTGTCATTCAGCTTGTTTCTAAATATCCATTTGGTACCGATGACATTATTGTCATCTGGTCTCGGTACCATGTACTTTTCTTCTCAATCTATTCTATTTTTTCATTCACAACACTGACCCATTATTCATTCTCAAGTGCAGTATTAACAGATTTAGGCTCAAAATCACAAAGTAAACATCTAGTGTTAAGTGACTTACTTCTTGTTCTCATTCTAGCCTTCTTGTCTCATATGATTTGATTATGTGGATGATGTTTTCTGACATACTTGGCAAGTTTTGGTTCAACTCTTTGTTCATCATTCTGATAATATTATTGACCTTCATTCTGATCTCCATCGCTCAAAACATCATCTTGAGGATTTTCTTGACTTTCGGTACTTGCAGCCTGATGCTTGGGTGCAATGTTTTGTTGCTTAGGAGCGATACACTATTGCTCAAGTAGAGTGTAAGGTTCTGTATAAACAAACCTGTTACAGTCCTCTGGCTCTTTTATGCTTTCCTTATCATTCTTTTCTACAAATTCATCTATTTTCACATTTGCACTTTCAATGATCTTGTTAGATGACTTGTTAAGACATTTATAAGCCTTTCTTTTGGTTGAATACCATAGAAAGATACCTTCTTCACTTTTGGAGTCAATTTTTCCATTTCTATCATCTTTCAAAATATAACATTGACCGCCAAAGATTCTAAAGTAATTTACATTGGGTGTGTGACCATACCAAAGCTCAATGGGTGTCTTATTTGTGTCCTTCTTCAATTGTACTTTGTTAATGTGTAGAAAGCAGTACTGATAGCTTCCCTCCAGAAAGTTTGAGTGATGCTCTTCTCAATCATCAATGTTCTTGCACGGTCAACAATTGATCTGTTTCTCGTTTCAACAATTCCATTTTTCTGTGGTGTTCTCAGTGTATAAACCTGTCTTTTAATTCCGTGCTCATTGCAATAGTTAGTGAATTCATCTAAAATAAATTCCCCTCCTCTATCTGACCTTAAGCATTTCAATTTCTTATCACTTTATTTTTCTACCATAGCCTTATACAATTGAATACTTCTGAATTATCTTTTAAGAACATAACTGTCATCATTCTAGAATAATCATCAACAAAGAGAATAAAATACCTATCTCCATAGTAACTCTTTGTCCTCATGGGTCCACATAGATCAGTATGGACTAATTCTAGAGTTTTATTAGATGTATTGGTTTTACTCTTGAAACTAGACTTTGTCATCTTACCTTTTTGACAATTCTTACACATGATATGCTCAAACTTAGTCATGCTTAGTAAGCCTTTGACATTCCTTTTATTGCTTATCTTTATCATGTTGTCAAAATTCACATGACACAATCTTTTGTACCACAACCATATGTCTTTGTTTCTAGCCATTAAACAAGTGGTGTTAATGTCATCAAGATAGAAAAGGTTACCTTTTGTCTGCTCACCTGTTCCGATCAACCTTCCTGATTCATTGAAAATCTTTGCCTTCTTATTCTCAAATGCTATTTTGTTACCTATATTGTTCAATTGTGAAACACTTAACAGATTATAATTCAGTCCTTTTACCCAGTAAGCATTTTCACATTTGATCAGATTATTCAACATTATAGTTCCTTCAGCTTCAACTGGACAATGTGTATCATTACCCATTCTTACTGAACCACCATTATAGTATTCAAAAGTCTCAAACTTTTGTTTATCACTAGTCATATGGTGAGTGCAACCACTATCTATGATCTAGACATCATTCTTACTAACCTTAGATATGAGTGCAGTTTCTACATACCTTTCTTCTTCTTCATTTGAATCATACTTCATGGCTACAAATACCATCTCAATATCTTCTTCTGATTCAGTGTCAGTGTCATCAGCTCTGTTCTCAGCTAGGTAACAAGTTTTCTTTCCTTTTTCCTTGTAGTCTCAGTTATCTCTTTTGTCAGATTGTCGGTTGCTTCCGTAATCTTTGTTATCACCTCTATCAAAATTCTTCTCATATGATATGTCATTACTTCTATCATATTTTCTTATGTTTGGACATCTTGCAGCAAAGTGTCCAACCTTTATAAAATTGAAACATACAAGTGGTAATTTACCTTTGTATCTACATTTGCCTCTCTGTAATCTTCTTTCCATTATTTCTTCAATCTCATCAAGTCCTTGATCCTCATTATCACTTTCACTATCATTTCTAATAGCATATCTATGACTTGAGTTAATTATTTTCAAAGAATATTTGAATGCTGATTCTATAGATGGTAAGACACTATTATCAAAGTTATTCATCTCAAATGAAATCAGCCTACTAATCAGACTATCTAGAGTAATTGTATTGTTTGCAACTACTCTCATTTCTTGAATAGAAGAAACTCTAATAGCATATACAGGCATTAAGGTTCTTAAGATTTTACTTACCACTGTCTCCTCTTCAAGTATACCTCCAACTCCTTGGATAACATTGACTACCTCTTTGATTCCGTAGCTATACTGAGTGATATTTTCTCCTTCTTTCATCCTTAGGTCATCAAACCTCCCTCTTAGGGTTTCTGCCTTGGTTCTTAGTACATTAACATCTCCTTCATGTACTAGCTTCAACTTATCCCACATTTACTTTGCAACGGTGCAGGTTTTGACATCTTTAAACTCAACATCGGAGAGTGATGAGGCAAGATATATCATCATGCAATTATGCTCATGATTTATCTCAATTTCTCAAGAGTGTGAGGTCCTGTAGGCAACACATATTTAGTATCAAGGTGTTGAGTAACATCATTACCAATACTTGATAGGTGGAGTCTTATTCTACTTTTCTATGATGCAAAGTTGTCTTTATTCAACTTGGGCACATCCCGTCTGTTCATCTTGTGATATTTTGCTTGAGCTATTAAACTCCCTTTCTAAGAACACAAGCTCTGATACCAATTGTTAGTAATAACTGAGAGGGGGGGGTGGGGGTGAATCAGTGGCCTAAAAAATATTCCAATTAATCAACCCATAAACTTAGTACTGTAACCACCCTAATTTGGTCTACTCTGACTATAGACCCTATCTTCCCTAAGTGTGATCATACCCCTAATTATGTCAAGACAATTCTTCAATTTATTGGCATAATTCATTAAATCAAATTTAATCTCCTAAGTGGTTTTAATCACTAAATCAAATTAATTGCCTTAGCCAATTAAATCAATTAAATAAAAATAATTGAATTAAATAAAAAACAATTCAATTCAATCAAAATAATTCTACATATGGCTAAAGTAATTAATAAAAGGGAATTAAATAAATCCTCAAATTACATTCCTATTTACAAAAGGGAAAGTCAATTACCTAACCAATGAGAGTGAAATCACTTGGATCACCTCACATGGATCACTAAAGATTCAATCTCCACCTCTCTTCCACTTTCAATCTCAACCTCTCATTCACCTAATTCTTCTATAAATAGAATGAATTTTAAGCTCAATGGGCCCTTAATTCTTAATTGTTGAAAGCATCCTTATGTTGCCCCTAATTTTAGAAGTAAACTTATGCTGCTAGTATTCTTAAGAGTCTTTTTGGATTTTAGATCAAATATCATTTGCATTGTTATAATTTTCAATTCTAGAACTAAAATGAACATTTTCTTGAGCATTTAGGCTTGTTTTCAATTGAATCTTCCATTCTAGGTTGTATATGTCATTGATTAATGCATAATCTGAGGGAAATTATTGCATTCTTCATACTCCTCTTAGATAGGAAGCAATAAGTCAATTTTAGTGTTTAATTCTATGGCTTATTCTATGTTTTTCACCAATATAATGACTTATTGAAGTGTTGTGTTGCAGCTTACAGGAACCAAAAAATACACACACGTTTCTAGCGCCCACTGTAGGGCAGAATCCTAGATTTTACCTCATTTGTTCTTCATTTTTAGCTAATTTATCTTCTTTGTTTGTAGGTACAGAGTCACATTTTGTGCTAAAGGCTCATTTTCAGGAAAGGGGATCATTTTTAGGAAATAGGCTCGCATCCTAGATTTAGGAGCTCGCATCTGATGAACCTTGAATCGCATCTGGTAAAGCATCGCATCTGGTTAGTTCTAAATCATTTTTAGGAAATGCAGTTGCAATTAGGAAAATAGGATCGTAACTGGTTTTTAAGGTTGAAATTTGAAAAATCTAACCATTAACCTTTGCATGTTTTTTGTCTCTTTTGTTTAAAAATCCTAATAAGTGTTTGCAGATTGTTGTTTATACCCTTTTTTCTCAAAAAAGATGGAAAAGGGATTGTTACATTGAGCTTTGCAAATTTTCATAGATTAAATTTTTCTTAAATTCTTCAAAGTTTCAAATTTAAAACACATTTTCTAATCATTTGTTAAATCCATCATATTAGTATGCTCTTTTCCTTCAAGGAAAATCAGAAAATCAAAAGTTGGTTTAAAACTTGAGAGGAATTTGAAGTAAATGAACAAGGCAAACAAACTCATTGTTTAATTCATTTTGGTAAAGTAATTGAACAAGCAAATCATTAAACTTTGTGGGATTAATTGAACAATATTCACAGTTTAAATTTCCCTTTGGATAAGTAATTGAACAACACAAGTCACCTAAATTTTGTGGAAAGAAAGAACTTCATTGTCTAAATTTGGGATTTGTAATTGAACAAGCAAAGCATTAAATATTGTGGTCAAAGAAAAAACAAACTTTGCTTTCAAGTATTTGTGTTTTCATTAACTTAGGAATATATTAAATCAAGCTTAAGCTTACTTTTCAGTCTCACTAGAGGATTTTCTCTTCCTTCCAAGTCGGGGAATCAAAAACTTGATATGGCAGATTGAGTTATGAGTGAAGTGGTTTGAGGGAATGAACAAGTGATTCAAGTGTTTTGGGAGAAAATGGCATGGACTAGGAGAGTATTCTTTTCTTATTGTGAAGAATAAAAAATCTTGAAATCATAAGCTCACCAATCCTTTATATGCTTATTAAACATTAGAGGGCCTTTCGGTTGAGAAAAAAATCTTCTAGGAACGAACCAAGTGAGGACAAGTTTTATGCCAACCCTTCCAACTCACTATAAATAATTGCTTCCTTGTAGGCCAAAGCCTCGGAAGATGGAGCCAGTTTTATTCTTGAAATTTTGACATCATTCCTTGAACATACTTGGGTATGTGTGGAACAGAGCTGCTTGAATCTTGCTTGTGAGACTACACATATTTGAGTACTCATAGGGCTATACGCCTCAATTTTTCCTTGTTCAATTCTATGGGGGATGGTTTCGAATGGATTGCCCCATCATAAACAACAATTTGTAGTCAAACTACCTAATTCATCCCTGAAAGGGTGATAATCTTTGTGCAAGGCAAAAAGTAATTGCCCCAAGATACTCATCATTTCGTGCCCTCACTTGTGTTTGGATTCAGATAATATGGCATCATGACTAGAGCCATTGCGTGCTTGGTGATGGCTATATCCTGATTAGCATTTGAGTGTGCACCTGGGTCAATGAGAAAATATTTTCATCCTCTACTTAGAAAATAGGGATTAAGGATGTGTTTGTCCACCTTTAACAATGCAAAAATGCTTGATGTGTTTGAAAGCTGATTAACAAGATAAATCATTCAAAAAAGCAACAAAATTCAATCCTCTGGCTACATACTATATTTTTCACTCATTAGAAAGACTAAAAAACAACCTACTATGAGACAAATTTGCACAAACTTCAAGACAAATCAAACAAAAACTTGAAAGAACATTAGAGAGTCATCTTTAGTCTATCCTGGCTCGCATCTAGTTGTGCAAACTTGCATTCAGTGTACTAGCTCACATCTGGTAATTATTGTATCACTTCTAGAGAGAAAGGTTGCATCCAGGATACCCAAGCTCGCATCTAGTTTTACAAAAGCTCACATCTGGTCTTTTATAGCTCACCGACAGAGTCTCGCATCCAAAATAGAGAGTAGTTGCACAATTGTTTCTCAGAGAAAATCAGTTTATTTGGGTACCCTTTTGGCTCCTTAGTCTGACCCTATTATTTTTTTTGGTCTCTCTGTTGTTGTTTCAAAAACTTTTTCAAGTCTACCTTGCATTTCATTTTGGGCTCTTAAAATATATCTCAAAACATGTGGTATATTCACTCTAAGAAACAACTTGATTCCCATCTCATTATTAGGGAATTCTAACCCTTTGACACTGGAGTCATTTACTTCCACCAAACAACAAATGATCCTTACAATTTGGACACACTTACTTGGATGATTTGAGACCTCACTTGACACTATTGGAAAACTTTAGACATAGTTGAGAAACAACTTCATGGTTAACACAAGACATAACAAGTATCTTACTAAAGAATCAGAAGTACCTCCTATATTGCTACATTTTCAAAAAGGAGAGACATCTTGCAATCCTCTATTTGACACAGATTCACCCGCACCAGCAATGGAAGCTTCTAGGAATGAATGGGCTAATTCCTTTGAAGAATACAACAATGAGAAAAACTAGTGAGATCAAGACAATACTAGTAGTGAGGAAGAAATAAACATCACTCACCCTTTGTTTGATTCAAAAAGTGATGGAGACATTCCCGAAGAAGAGTACAATAGACTCAAACAAAGTAGAAAATTCCAAAGAACATTGGAAAAGATAATTGGTGAAGACAAAGAGAAATACTTTCTCCATCTAGCATCCATTGGAATGAAATTACCTAAAGATTATGATGTTGAAAGACAAAAGGAAAAAGCGATACCAACCCCTATCTCTATTCTCACCAAAAAAATAACCTTGATGCAAGATGAAATTGCAACACTCAAACAAGAGAAGGTTAAACCCCAAAAAAAATACTCTTTGGACTCCATTTGTCCATTTCCACTTGAAAAGATTATTAACATGATTCCATTTCCTCCCAACATGGCAAGGCCTAAATATGAAAAGTATAAGGGAGAGACTGATCCACATGACCATGTGAGAGAGTTTTGTTCTCTAAGAATTGAATAAATGCATGAACGAACATACCTAATGAGGTTATTTCTGGGAAGTCTAGGTGAAAATGCTATGGAGTGGTTCTCCAAACTCACACGTAAGGTGAAATATTTTGAGAAGTTGATACAATGTTTTGTCCAACATTACTCCTACAATATACAACATGATGTAACCATGATGGACTTGTGTAACACAAAACAAAAAATCGGTGAATCCTTTACACACTTTTTACAAAGGTGGAGTAAAATCTTTGTGAGGTATTCAAGAGCTATTCCTGAATTATAAAATATGGAAATCTTCATAAACAACTTGATACCCAAATTAAACTATGCATTGCAAATGCAAGATTCACCTAGCTTTGATAGGATGATCAAGAATGCCATCCGTATTGAAGAAGTTATGGTTAAGAAAGGAGAAATCACCATTCAAAGTGATAACAAATCTACCAACTATAACAACAAGCCTAAGTGGTGGAAACAAACCAAGAATGTTGTTAACGATGGAGTGGTAGATGCATCTAATGCTAATCCTAAAACAACAGTGTTTAATCTAATGAATAGCATGCAAGCAAACAAAGAAGCCAAGGTAAAAACCAAAATACCTAAAGCAAACAATAACAACAACAATAGTAGGCCATGGACTTCCAAACCTCAACTAACATTCACTCCTTTGGGTGAACCTCTTGAGACTATTTTAAAGACACTCTTGGATAACAAAGTTCTTACAATTCCTGATTCAAAACCGTGGGAACTAGAAGTCAAACCGAAATGGTAGGATGATAACTCATATTGTGTCTTTCAAAAGAACAAGGGACATAAGACCAATAACTATGTGAAGCTTAAACATGTTATACAAGACCTTATTGAAGGAGGTAAAATCAAAGTAGAGGAACAGACCACTAATGAAGACCACACAACATTCAACAAATCATTCCCTAATTATGAGAAAGGGGAAGCATCTAAAGGAAAAGGAAATGAAGTAAACTACGCCTACTCCAATAATGATAAGGTGATCAACATGCTAGACATTAAATATGAATCAATCAATGTGATCAATATCAAAGGTGTTAAAGACACATCTACACAATAAAATACAATGACTCAAAGTCAAGAACAAGTCACAATCAAAGGACCTAGTTCCTCATCAAAACCAACAACATCTTCCAAGGTACCTATTGTCACTATTCCCAAACCAGCAGCAATAAGACAAACAGTTACCATTCCAGCAGCAAACTATAACTTGGTGGATCAATTGTAATGAACCTCTGCTGAAATTTCTATCTTTGAGTTACTTAAAATCTCCTTAATGCATAGGGAAGTTCTTGAACAAGCCCTACATTCAGAAAATGTGCCAAAAGACATTGATGTAGACAAATTCCAAACAATGGTAAATCATATCTCAGCACCACACTATCTCTCTTTTTCAGAATAAGATGACAAATCATTGACACATCTGCATAACCAACTTCTACACATTTATGTCCTAATTCACAAATCTCATGTCAGACGTATATTGATAGATGGAGGCACATGGTTAAATATTTGTACTCTCAATCTAATCAAGAAGTTGGGTCTCTCAGAACAAACCATTGATTCAAGAAGTAAGATCATTATCAAAGCTTACGATGAAGAAGAAAGATCCTATAAAGGTCTCATTGTTCTACCAATCAGAATATGACCAGTTGAAAGAAATGTGATATGTCAAGTTATAGATCTACCCTCAGCTTACAACATACTATTAGGGAGACCTTGGATCCATGAAATTCAAGCAGTACCATCTACTTACCACCATTGTATCAAATTCCCACATAATGGGGTGGAAGTAACAATTCCTACAGATGCCAGTTATACTTGCAACAATGTTAAAGTAGATAGTATGGTCCCTCATAGCAAGGAAGTTCCAAAAGAGACTGTACCTAAAACTACTAAAGACATGGTTACGAGAAGTTTTGGAAAGACTTTACAACTTGAAGAAACTAGAATGGGAGAATACAAACTATACATGACTCCATCATTTGACAAAACTTCCAGCATCTCCAAGATCTTATGGGAAACCTTCTACATCTTTCACACCCAATACATCTAAAGAACCAGAAATTCACAAAGAAACTTGTATGGTTAAAGAATATACCTCCCAAGAGGATGAAAAAGAAGAAAAATCAGTCTTGGCTTGGCTTTACAAGGGAGAACCAAAAGAGAATGAGGTAAAACATGTGGAAATATCCCCAAAAAAGTATGGTAAAGGATATGACCTCTCAAACAAATGGGATATAAAGGAAAAGGACCTTTAGGAGACAAAGGAAAGGGACTCGTTGAACCTATACACATGGAATTCAGAAATACCAAAGATAAAATAGGACTAGGCTTCAATAATAAATCTAAAAATCCTACTTCAAGAGATGGTCCAATATTTGATGAAGGAAGTGATGAAGAGGAAGAAATAGAACTAGAACAATGGACCTATGAGAGATTATTGCATATTTGTATAGAGTATCCTAAATATCAAGGATAAAGATATGAACCTAGCTTTGAGACACCACAAGACACTCATCTTCCTTTATTGACACAAGCTACTATTCAAGAAGTAGAGGAAACAACAGAAGACACTCTAGAAGCACCATTGATAGAAACAACTACTAAAGCAACAACCCAACAAAAAGATTTACATCCTAACTAGGGGAAGTTGGTCACAATTACACATGTCCTAGATTTACCACACTTTGATCTACAAGTGGCTAATAGGGTACATCAGGTAACTATTGCCAAGTTTCTAAACAGATCAAATGATGAAATAATAGACTCACATGATTATGAATGGGATGTCCTATCTGATGCTACCATGGACATTGAAGTATATTTAATTCATAAGTTGGCACCAATATTTCAAAGTGGAGAGATTTCTAACACTTCCCCTAACACTGTGTTTATTCCAGCATCAGATGAGATATCATTGACTAGAATTCTTGATGAAGAAACTGGTGTTTTACTAGGTCTAGAGGACATTATGAGACTACAAGCAATGAGTTCCATTTTGTTGAGAGAATAAGAAGAAAGCTCAAGTAATGATTCGCTAGAGTTAGGTCCACATATTACTAACAATGGCCCTATTAATGACAATTTAACTCTTGATGATATAAAAACTATATAAATTGACCTAATAGAACATGTCTTGTTAGTTAATAGTTTTGACACTGACGTGATGTTTTCCTTACCGAACTCCAATTCATTATCCTTAATAAACCCTAACCTAATTAATTGGATGAATTCAAATCCTAATCCTATCATGAACTTCCCTAATGACTACACTTTGGCTTGCTACCTAAATGCTTGTGAACCTTATCCTTCTTCCACCAATGCAAGGAGCGTGAACATGTCAGAGGAGGATATCAAGTTTCTTATTCACAAATTGAAAAATAAAAAGAAAAAAAGAACTGATGGTGAAAAGCATGTTGTGGTAGTATCAGATTCTAAAATAGTAAAAAAAATACCTATCTGATGGTGAAAACCTCTCAGAGGTGCAAAAAGATGGGATTTTTGATATCCTCCCTGAGCACTTTCAAGAAAGATCTTTAGTTTTGATAGAACCAACACAACCATTTAACTTTGGCACAACTAAAGTTCCTCATATTGTTCACCTAGCAGAATCCTTATCAGAAGAGGAGAAGAAGTAATTCACTAAGTTCCTGAAAGAGAAAAATATCAACTTTGCATGGTCTTACACGGATATGCTTGGAATAGATCTTGAATTAATAATGCACCATTTATATATAGCTCCTGGGATCAAACCCATGAAACAAAAACTAAGAAAGATGCATCCTCATGTTGTATTACTGGTGAAAGAAGAGATAGAAAAATTACTGAAATATGGATTCATAAGAGTCATCACTTACACAAGATGGATTTCTAATGTGGTACCAGTATCTAAAACAGATAAATCTATCAGGATCTGTATAGACTTTAGAGACTTAAAAAAAGCATGTCCTAAAGATGATTTTCCACTACCAAACATTGATATGATCATAGATCTAACAACAGGCTATCAAATGTACTCATTAATGGATGGTTTCTCAGGCTATAACCAGATTAAAATCGCTCCTGAAGACCAAGAAAAGACTGCATTTACATGCGCACATGGAAATTTTTGCTGGAAGGTTATGTCGTTTGGATTAAAGAATGCAGGTACTACATACCAAAGAGAAATGACTACCATATTCCATGATATGATACATAAAAACATGGAGGATTACGTGGATGATACCTTACCTAAATAAAAAGAAAGGACTACTCATATTGAATCCTTGCTGAATGTATTAGATCTCATGGAACAATTTCAACTCAGGCTTAATCCAAAGAAATGTACCTTTGGAGTTCAATCAGAAAAGTTGCTAGGGTTTATTGTATCAGCAAAAGGAATTGAGGTGGACCCTGAAAAATTTAAAGCTATACTAGAGATGACTCCTCCATAAAACATTAGTCAAATGAGGACATTACAAGGAAGACTCCAGTCAATTAGGAGATTTATGTCACAACTTGCAGATAGAGCACAACCCTTTACTAAATTGCTACATAAGGGTGTCACTTTCAAATGGGATGATCATTGTGAAAATAACTTCAAATAATTAAAAGAGTACTTTTCTACCCCTCCTATTCTCATGACATGCATTCATGGAAAGCCATTACTCCTATACATTTCAGCTATAGCTACATCACTAGGAGTATTACTGGCACAAGAAGATGAAACTAAAAAGGAAAGAGCAATCTACTATATCATAAGAACTCTAGTATCTTATGAACTCAATTATAGTATAATTGAAAAAGCTTTCTTAGCAGTTGTCTTTGCATGACAAAAATTGAGACATGATATGATATCACATACAATAAAGCTCATTGCAAAGATAGATCCTTTGAAATACCTCTTAACCAAGACAACATTAACAGGATGAATAGCAAAGTGGGTCCTAATTCTAAGTGAATTTGACATTGAGTACGTGGATAGAAGGGCTATCAAAGGATAAGTCCTTGCAGATCAATTAGCTGATTCACCTTTGCAAGATGATGCACCGGTGACAATTGAATTTCCTGATGAAACAATAATGCATTTAACTAAACATCCATGGAAGATGTACTTTGATGGTTCTTTCACACAAATAGGTTCTGGAGTAGTAGTTCTCTTCATTATGCCTCAAGGCTACAAGATTCCTAAGGCATACAAATTAATGTTTCCATGCACCAACAACATTTCTGAATACAAATCATTAGTGAATGGTCTTAAATTGGCTATGGAATGGAAGATCATAGAGTTACATGTGTATGGTGACTCTCAGCTTATAATTAATCAATTCAATGGAGACTATCAGACCAAAGATGAAAATTTGATGCCTTATAAACAACTGGTCGATGACCTAAAGAAGTACTCTATCTTTGTCACATTCCATCAAATACCAAGAACATAGAATAAATTTGTAGATGCTATGGATACACTGGCATCCATGTTACAACTAGAAGAACATCAGTTCCATTATGACTTCTTGGTGGAAGAACTATCCTAACCAACTTTTGATACCCCTGAGTACCAAATAATTTGTTCTTTGAACACCCAAGACCAATCCTGGTATGCCAAACTCATTTCCTATCTATCTGACCAAACTTTACCTGATGATCTATCAAGGAATGAAAAATGAGACCTAATTAGGAAAACATCACATTATTTCCTCATTACTAATAACTTATATAGATGAGCTCTTGATGGTACACTTATTAGGTGTTAAGGACATGAAGAGTTTGATCACGCATTGAAAGAAGTCCACGAAGGTGTATGTGGATCACACTCAAATGAATTTTCACTAGCTAAAAAACTGCTAAGAGTAGGCTATTATTGGCTCATGATGGAAAAAGATGCTATTCAATTTTCAAAGACATGTCATAAATGCCAAACACATGGAAATCTCATCCATGCTCCTGCTAGAGAACTCATACCATTCATAACACATTGGCCATTTCAGCAATGGGCCTTTGATTTGGTTGGACAAATATATCCTAATTCCTCAAGTGGACACATATACATCATTATGGCCAATGAGTATTTCATGAAGTGGGTCAAAACCGTGCCGCTGATCAAAGCCACTAGAAAAAAGGTGGCTATGTTTATCTTGAACTACATTATTTTTAGATATTGATGACATGTAACTGATTGAATGTTTGAAGATGTTAAGTTGATCACTGAAATGTAGAAGGATAATGAAAGACATTAAATCAGTTAATGGATTGTATTTTCATTGATGTCAACTTGATATAATCTAATTGGTTATAATAAAAGTGTCAAAGACTTCAGAGAATCAAAGGGAAAAATATTATGCTTTATGTAATGCATAAAAGATAAGTATTCACTATGTGACTACAAACACCAATGGTTAGTGAAACCTGACAGATAGAGATCACTGATAGTCAAGTCGCAGTGATGCATGAGAAAGAACACCGATGAATATTACCGATGAGCAGAATCACAAGCATATCCGATGGCCAAAAACATAGTGTAAACCGATGGAGAAGCCCGAGGAGAACTAGAGTGTTGACCGATGCTATCAAAGAGTTAAACACCAAAATTAACTTAAGTTCAAAAATGACAAAATATCTAGCTGGTAGAGTTAAATATAGAGTTAAATGGTAGTTGTCATTGTTTTCATCGACAAGATAAGCCAGAGATAAAGAATTGATTTAAAGTTGTTTTGTCTAGTTGGCAAGAAGATCTCAACGAGATAAAATAGGAGTTTTGCTTTAAATCTAATTGGCGAGAATTGTGGATCATGCCAAGATCAAGCAGATGAAGATCCTAACAATGGTGATATCATGTCTATTTAAGAGGCAACTCAATTCATTATGAATTGGTGTGGGTGAGTAGAATGAAAAAGAGGATGCTAAAGAGAAACTGATGAAGAGCAACTTCATACAGTACTGATCAACAAGTTGAGGAAAGAGCTAAATTTTTCTGTGGACACCAAGCAACAGAGCACAACATCACCGAGAAGAATCAAAGTGGAGAAAAGGTATAAACAAAGTTATATTGATTAGAATAGTTTTATGAGATTACAATAGATCTGAAAATCTGCAAGTATAAGTTGTATATGTGAACATATCATATTGTTTCAGTTTAACCATTGAATTAGAAAGTCTCTTAACCGAGTAGGATTTAAAGATCCTTTCTATATTGAGATACATCCCAAGGAGTATCAAAAATTTTGATCATGAAGATACCATGAGATGCCAGATACCAATTGACAGGCCAAGTGAGTGTTTGATCAAAGATGGTAGCATAGAGATGCCCAATATCAAGTGATAGACTAAACTTTTAAATCCTCTAACAAGGTCACACCTAACAGTGTGCTTGTAACCTTTAATAGGGTTGTCTCTTCACCGATCTCACTTCTGAAGAGTGAAAATTTTGGGTTACCAATCCCAAGTGGTTTTTCCCTTTATAGGGTTTCCATGTTAAAAATCCATGTGTCAATGTGTTTATGAGTCATTACTTTAGTGTTTTGCATTACACATAACTTAATTGGATTGATCGGTATACTCTAGATAATTTATTGTCTTTCGGTAAATTAACAAACTGCTATTTGGTAAACATACAATAGAAGGTTTTACAAAGCATTTCGAGCACTAGTAATTTGATAAAAGTATATGGAGGCATTCATCTTATAGGATTGAAGATAAATATAGGTAGAATATTGTGGCACTGAGTTTTAAGGGTTGATTATTGGAATATTTTTTAGACCACTAATTCAGCCTCCCCCCTCTCAGTTATTACTAACAATTGGTATCAGAACTTGTGTGCTTGGAAAGGGAGTTTAACAGCTCAAGAAAAAGATGATGACATTATTTTTCCATTAGTATACTCACTGAAAAACATAGATAGAAAGAATTAACAGCAAACAACATGCATTACCAGGGAACCCAACAACAAGCAGTGCCGGTGAAATGCAAGCATACCCGACAGAACAAAGATTTTGAGAAAATGCTAAGTATAAAAGTGAAAAGCATCACCAATGACTACAAGCATCATCAGTGACCACAAGAATTACCGGTGACACAGTTTTCAAAACTAACCTGATAGAAATAGAAAAGGCATACCCGACGACCAGTTCAAGAAAGGAACACTGACGATCAAGATAACTGACTATCAGAACCGACAAACAGATCAAGAACCTGCAAATTGTGGATTTGAGTTTTACACAATGGTTAAAGCAACGTAATTCTATTTATAGACTTTTGTTTTGTTTTAAATCAGAATTTGATGGTCATGCAAGCTTTATGTAAATGCTTTAAAGCATCCTAACAGATCTAAAGCATATCTAACTAAAGATCAAGGTCAATTTGTAAACCTTGGATCTAGAGTTAACTTGCGATGCATGAATCAAGAATTGAACCTAAACTAGTATAAATAGATGTTCATACTCAATTGTGAGTATATGAATTCTTATTATTGATAGCCACGAAAAGAATCTAAGGAGTAGAAGGCAGAATTCATGCAAAGATCAGAAACAGAGTATATCAGTTATCAAGAACACACAAAGGCTACCGACGAGCAGACAAAGGTATTATTCAATCATGAAAGGATGATTACTTAAATGTATGAAGCTTTATAGGATCTGTTATTAGCAATTGAAGATTGCATTTATCATCAGATCAAAGACTTATGTAGTTGCATTCTAACAAGTGCATCACATCTAAAATCCTTTTGTAGAAGGTGGACTTAACCGTTCTTTCCAAATCTCTTAATAGAGTGCACACTTAACAGTGTTTCTAAAGCTTCAAATGAAGTAGATCTTAATAGGTCTCCACTGTAATACTCCTAACAAGGTAGGTCATCAGAATTGACCAATTGTAAGCCTTAACTGACCCCTTCTTATCTGCAGATAGTGAATTTTGTGGGTAACAATCCCCACCGTAGTTTTTACTTCCTTAACAGGAGTTTTCTGCGATATCATATCTTGTGTCATGTGTTATCTATTTTCATGAATGTTTTTATTATTGTTACATATCAAAAGAACGTATGATATGATTTCATATGCATAAAGAAAGATGAACAATTAGATAAGATAAAATTGCAAACTGATGACTAAGGGTTAATGGGCTAACCAAAAAAAGTTTTAGAGGTACTAATTCACCCCTCCCCTCTTAGTACATCATCTCAATATAATTCCAACAATCGGTATCAGAGCTAAGTCTCTCCCTTGAAAAAGATTAAAGATTTGAGAGAAAAGATCGGAGCAATGGACAAGTTTAGACCGGACATGACTATTGAGAATGAGTAGTTACAAATGAAAATAAACTTTGAGCAATATAAGGAGGCGAAGATAAAACTGAGAAAAATTCTTGATGAAAGATAGATCATGGCTACTAGGCTGAATGAGAAAGACTACAAAGAAATGGAAATACAATAGTACTTTGAAACAACAAAATCATCATTGAGCAAAGCTTCAAACACATCAGTTGAAGAAATTACAAGTATGCAGGAGATCAATCTACATCTGACAGATCAAATCAAGATGCTACAAATTGGTCAAGAAACTCAAATGGTAAAAATGATTGATGTTATGA
>MU226309.1:2658585-2689321 GCA_018584345.1 Thuja plicata
ATTGCAACCCAGCTCTAAAACCATCAAATTGGTCCATGTTCCCATCGAGTTCTAGATTCTTATTTTCTAGGCCTTGTAGCCTTTTTGCAAATTAGGCCTCCTAGTTTTTAGGAAACCTCAAAAACAGCAAAAATATCTCAAAGAACCCCAAAATATATTCTATTAGTTTTCAAGTAAATAAAAAACCCACAAGGATTTTCTAGGTCTTAGGGTACAGTACTGTCCGTACACTGTACTTCTTGAAAATGGCTTCTTTCTTGTTTTTGGACCAATTTGAGATCTTGGGCTTCAAAACTCATCTTGTTGGATCTTTGGGAACTCCTCCACCTTAGGGAACACCTGCACAACATCCCTCAACACATCCATGGCCTTCTTGGCTCATGAGAACACCCCCTACAATTTTTAAACCAACTGTCACTTGCCTCCTCTAACCGGGCTATGAGTTTAGCTCACCTAGGGCAAGTGCTTAAAAATACAAGCCAAAACTTTGAGAGCTCCTCCTTCCATAGAATGGTATCTCCATGGACCTAGTACCCATTCCCAGATGGACATATAGAACCAACGGTGGGAAGTGGAGTTAGGTCCACATTTTTGCCCCTTGCTCAAAACGGGACAGCAAACAGTCCCAAACTGAAAGAATTTTTAAACCACAAAAAAAACATGACTACAAAGAAACTTAATGAATGAAAAAGATTGGTATCATGTAGAAAAACAACCCCCAGTGATCACAGCAAACAAACTAATCCATTCCAATACAAAGAAACCCCAAAATGCTTCAAATCTGTTGTTTTTTCCAGAAAAACTCTTGCTCCAAATAGCAGTCCGTACAAAATGAATTCCAAACCCCAACAATTAGGGTTTTTCCCACCTTATATCTCTTAGACACACATGTTCCCACCCTTCTATGGGTTCAAAATTCTTAAAATCTTGAAAATATTTAGACAACAAAATGTTGTTAGCAACTTTGAAAAGTTGCTCATGTTGCATAGCAACATTTTTCATTTTTTAGCCATTAACACTTTTTAAGTGTTTTCTTCACCAACCTACATTAGCTAACTTTAGTTAGACTAAATAGGGTATCTATGGACCCTAAAACCTTCTATGACATCATCCTAACCTTTGATGACATCATCAAGTACACCATAGTTAAATGGAGCCAAAAAGAGCTATTAACACAAGAAAAGAAGCACAAAATGAAAACTACCTAAACTACTCTTGGTCAACATGACCTTATGTATTTACATTGCCCTACTAGAGGGTCTTACACACACTAAAAAACCAAAATGAAAAGATACTACCCTATTTTCTTGGCATCTCTAGGGTGCTCCTGCACCACACATAGTATGGAATAATTGTACGGAGAAGTTATAGACAGATCAGTAGACCAGCAGTCCAGAAGATAGAGCATGAAAGCCGACTAAGTGTTTTGATCAGCGTGAATTATTTTGTTATGTAATGGCCAAGTACCTTTGATTATATTTTTTTAATGATGTAATTAGTATTGTTGTAAATACTCTTAAGCTGACTTGCTCGGAAGCATTGTGTATTATGTTTTAGGGCCGACCATAAGTCTTGTTTTGGGTTGCGTCTATTCGGGTATGAACATATAAGTATGTAATGTAAAGTTATGTTACATGTGTTGAATAATATGTAAGAGAAAGATATAGAAGAATAGTATGATGAAGTCATTATATGATAAATCTCTTTAAGAGAGTAAGAGCATTTGTGCATACATGAAACTGATCAGAAAGTAGTGTCATCACAACAGTTCACTTTTGATATAGTTTATATCAACTATCAGAAGGTTGTAGCCTTCATTCTATTGGGAAGTGAGCCTATGAAGTGAGCCATATACCTTTAACAGGGTTTTGTAAAAGACTCCTAACAGGGTCAGACCTTTAACCAGGTCATTGTACTTGCATTGTAAAGACTGCTTCTAACAAGGAAAAGGAACTTTAATAGGTTCATTAGAATAGTACAATATTTGTGGGTAATAATTTCCACCAGGGTTTTCCTCTGATCAAGGTTTCCCCATAATTGTATCATGTGTTATGAGTTCTTATGTTAAGCTTCATTGAATGTATGTTTGATTTATGTTTAAGTTGCTGAAAAGTAATAAATAGACAAACACTGATTCACCCCCCCTCTCAGTGTTTCTAACAGAAACATGGTATGTAGACTACACAAAGCCTTGTATGGATTGAAACAAGCACCGAGATCCTGGTATGAAAGACTTCACTCATATCTCATTTGCATAAATTTTTTTAGAAAAAGTGAAAATAGCAATCTGTACTTAAAAGAAGATACCGATGGTAATATTCTGATTGCTGAAATTTTTGTTGATGATATCATTTTTGGGGAAATGAATTGTTATGCAAATCCTTTGCTAATGGAATGAGAATGAAATTTGAAATGTCTATGTTTGGAGAGATCAAATTCTTTCTTGGTCTATAGATTCGTCAACAAGATGCAGGAATATACATCACTCAGTCCAAATACATCAAGGAAGTGCTAAAGATATTCAAAATGGAAGATTCCAAACCAGTTGGAACACCTATAGCTACCAGATGTAAGCTGAAAAAAGAAGACAAATCCAATGAGGTAAATTAGACCTTATATAGATCAATGATTGGAAAATTGATGTATTTTGTTCATACCAGACCAGATATAGCACATGCAGTAGGGATAGTTGTAATATTCTATGTTAATCCCAAAGAATCACATATGACTATTGTCAAAAGAATTCTGAGATATCTGAAGAACACCAAGAAATATGGCTTATGGTACAAAAGAGAAGGAGAATTTGAGCTACAAGTATATACAGATGATGATTGGACTGGAAAAATTGATGACTGAAAGAGCACAACTAGAGGAGCATTCTTCATGGTTGATAGACTTGTCACATGGATAAGCAAGAAGAAAGGATGCATCTCTTAGTCAACTGCAGAAGCAGAGTATGTGGTTGCTGCTGCAAATTTATCTAATATTGCATGAATCAAACAATTGTTGGAAGGTATGCATATGAAGATCCTTGAACTAGTAATTATCTATTGTGATAATACTAGTGCAATAAACATTTCTAAGAATCCAGTCATGCATGCTAAGACTAAGGATATTTCTATCAAGTATCACTATCTAAGAGAGAAAGTGCAAGCAAAGGAAGTGACACTAGAATATGTTCAATCAAAGAAATAGTTAGTTGACATATTCACCAAGCCGTTATCGAAGGATACATTTGAGTACCTGAGACAGAGACAAGGGGTTCAACCCTTGTCTATTGGTCAGTAATTTGACTAGGAGGTTGCATTAGCCTATACCAAATCTGAAGAACAGTCATGTTGATGCAAACACTGAGATGGACAACAAAAGATACATATGTACATTGCAAGGTACATGTCTGCACCAAAAATTAGAACATTGTATTACTTATGGATAGGGAAATTCAAGTAATATATTATGCAAAGGGATGGAACATGATATAGATGATAAAATAAGGAGAAGTATTTTTGTTTGGCATTGTTTTCAAAGGGAGAGAAATATCTCATTATCATAAGGGAGAATTGTCATCAGGGAGATTTTCTTTATCACACAAAGGGAGAGATGATATCATTATCACATAAAGGGGAGATATGATAAAGGAGAGATTATATCATTATCCATGAAGAGAAGTTCCTAAGAATCACAAAGGAAGACTTAATCAATATTCTAAGGGAGAGAAATTGATTACATATGAAATATTCATCTAAGGGAGAAAAGTAAGAAAGGGAGAGAGTTCAAAAAAAGAGAAAGATTATTTTCAAAGGAAAAAGAGATTATCAAGAAGAGGAATAGTCAAGGCAGAGCACATGTTAGAACAAAGATATTAGATGATACATCTATCCATTGAAGGGATTAAATATTGAAGACAAATCACTCTGCATGAAACAAATCTAAGCTATTTTTGAGCTTACCGAGAGCCAGACATTTGTAATAATTTACATTAGGAAAGCTTGATGAAATTGTATATTTCATATTATATTAGTGATAGTATAGCATGATAATATAGTATGTTGTCATCAATGCCAAAGGGAGAGATTGATGACATGTAACTGATTGAATGTTTGAAGATGTTAAGTTGATCACCGAAATGCAAAAGGATAATGCAATACATTAAATCAGTTGATGGATTGTATTGTCATTGATGTGAACTTGATGTAATCTAATAAGTTATAATCAAAGTGTCAAAGACTTCAAAGAATCAAAGAGAAAAATATTATTCTTTCTATAATGGATAAAAGACAAGTATTCACTATGTGACTACAAACACCGACGGATAGAGATCACTGACAGTCAAGTCACAGTGATGCCCAAGCAAGAACACTGATGAACATTACCGACGAGCAGAATCACAAGCATACCCGATGGCCAAAAACATAATGTAAACCGACGGAGAAGCCCGAGGAGAACTGGAGTGTTGACTGATGCTATGAAAGAGTTAAACATCGAAATTAACTTAAGTTTAGAAATGAAAAATTATCTAGCTGGCAGAGCTAAATATAGAGTTAATTGGTAGTTATCATTGTTTTCATTGACAAGATAAGTCAGAGATAAGTAATGATTTAAAAATATTTTGTCCAGTTGGCAAGAAGATCTCAGCGAGATAAAACATGAGTTTTGCTTTAAATCTAATTGGAAAGAATTGTGGATCACGCCAAGATCAAGTAGATCAAGAGCCTAACAATGGTGATATCATGTCTATTTAAGAGACAAATCAATTCATTATGAATTGGTGTGGGTGAGTAGAATGAAAAAGAGGATGTTGAAGAGAAACTGATGAAGAGAAACTTCATACAGTACTGATCAACAAGCTGAGGAAAGAGATAAAGTTTTCTGTGAATACCGAGCAACAGAGAACATCATCACCGAGAAAAATCAAAGTGGAGAAAAGGTATAAACAAAGTTATATTAATCAGAATAGTTTAATGAGATTACAATAGATCTAAAAATCTGCAAGTATAAGTTGTATATGTGAATAAATCATATTGTTTTAGTTTAACCATTGATTCAGAAAGTCTCTTAACTAAGCAGGATTTAAAGATCCTTTCTATATTGAGATACATCCCAAGGAGTATCAAAAATTTTGATCATGAAGATAGAATGAGATGCCAGATACCAATTGACTGGCCAAGTGAGTGTTTGATCAAAGATGGTAGCATAGAGATGCCTGATATCAAGTGATAGACTAAAATTTTAAATCCTCTAACAAGGTCACACTTAACAGTGTGTTTGTAACCTTTAACATGGTTGGCTCTTCATCGAGATCACTTTAGAAGAGTGAAAATTTTGGGTTACCAGTCCCAAGTGGTTTTTCCCTTAACATGATTTCCACGTTAAAAAATCCATGTGTCAATGTGTTTATGAGTCATTGCTTTAGTGTTTTGCATTACACATAACTTAATTGGATTGATCGGTATACTCTAGATAATTTACTGTCTTTTGGTAAATTAACAGACTGCTATTCGGTAAACATACAATAGAAGGTTTTACAAAGCATTCCGAGCAGTAGTAATTTGATAAAAGTATTTGGAGGCATTCATCTTATAGAACTAAAGATAACTAGAGGTAGAATATTGTGGTACTAAGTTTTAAGGTTTGATTATTGGAATATTTTTGAGACCACTGATTCACCCGCCTCTCATTTATTACTAACAGATATGGGATACCCTCTTCAATTGTAACAGACAATGAGGGCCAATTTAAAAACCAAGACATCGAAGACCTTTGCACATAGTTTCACATTACTCAACATTGTTCCTCAATCTATTATCCTCAAGGTAATAGACAGGCTGAGGCATCTAACAAGAATATTCTCAAAATCCTACACAGAACTCTGAGTTAGTTTTGCAGAGACTAACATTTACAATTAAATCCAGCACTTTGGGCCTACAGAACAAGTATTAGAACACCAACTGGAGCCACGCCATTTTCCCTAGTCTATGGCGCTGAGGCAGTATTACCTATTGAAGTTGAAATCCCATCTTTGTGGGTATCTTTCCAAGGTATTTTTACTGATGAACAATATCGCATTGATAGGGTAAATTATTTAGACTTACTTGATGAGCGCAGAAAATAAGCGTTTGATCATCTAAAAGTGCACCAAAAATGCATGTTAGAGGGGTACAATAAAAAGGTCAAACCATGACACTTTCAAGTGGGGGACCTCATTTTGAAAGAGAATCCTAAGAACCAACCTAACAATTCCTCTAGTAAGTCTAACTCTTCCAATCTGGAAACTCTATATTCTTCATCTGTCAATATACTGTGTAATGAGACTCTTAAGGATTGAATCTCCACTTATAATGGTAAAACTGCTTCAAATCCATATACTAATGAAAATGGTATTACTCCAGTTGGTGTTCTTATGCTTTTTCTATAGGCCTATAGTGCTGGATTTAATTGAATATGTCAATCTCTTCCAAAATGATCAACTATTTTCTTAAGAATTTTAAGGATGTTTTTATTGGAAGCCTCAGCTTGACCATTTCCTTGAGGTTAGTATGTTGAGGAGAAGTATTGAATGGCATTAAATTGTTCACACAATTCATTAACATCTTTGTTTTTAATTTGTTTTCCATTATATTCTATTATGGCATGTGGAATACCATATCTACAAATTATATGATTTAGGATAAACATAGTTTTTTTTCTTGTAGCAGTTGATAAGAGCACAACTTCCACCCACTTTTTAATGTACTCGGTGGCAGTTATGATATAATTTTGACCATCAGAAGAAGGATGATAGATCATCCTGATCAAATAAAACCCCCATTGATAGAAGCACCAAGGTGTAGTTAACAGATGTAATTCATGAGCTAGTACACGTATTAGGTTCCCATAATATTTACATTTTTGACAAATTTTAACAAATTGGCATGCATCATTTTCCATTGTCAGTCAATAATACCCCATCATAAGAAGTTTCTTCGATAATGTAAACCCACTCAAGTGTGACCCACAGATACCCTTGTGAATGTCTTGTAAGGCAGTTTTAGATTCCTCACTCTCTAGACATCTAAGTAACATTTCGTCAAGACCTTTGCGATACAATGTGTCAGAAATAAGGATGAAGCGAGAGACTTGGAATATAAGGTTTCTTTTCTTATTTCAGGATTGGTCCAAGGGTAAGGTGTTGTCTTTAAGATAGGTGTAAATAGGACCATACCAAGTAGATTCATGACCCATAAGTAGGCAAATTATTTGAGAATCAGGATGGTCCAAGAACTCATATATATCATCTTAATCATATACTTTAAAAAGTGAGGCTAGTGTTGCCATAACACCAACTAATTTATTCTCTAATGTAGGTATTTTCTTGAATGTGACCAAGACAAAATATTTTTTGAAGTCATCAATCGTCCTCTTATAAGGCATGAGATTTTTATCCTTATTTTGGTAATCATTATTAATTTGATTAATGACTAATTGGGAGTCTCCAAAGATTCTTATTTTTGTAATTATCCATTCCAAATTCATTTTGACTCCTATAACAAGTACTTCATACTCTGCTATATTATTAGTGCATGGGAATAGCAATTTGAATGATTTAGGGATTGTGCAACCTTTTGGTGTAATGAATAGATTTCCTACCCCTGAGCCATGTTGTGTATATGATCCGTCAAAATATAAGTTTCATGTCTTTGGATCACTAGTAAGGATGTTTGCATCTGGAAATTCCACTGGATAGGTTCTTCATTTGAGATTGGAGACTCTACTAGCTTATCTACAATGACCTTACCCTTAATAGATTTACGGTCCACATACTCAATGTATAACTCACTTAATACCATCACTAGTACAAAAATAACAATATATGACCAAATAAACTACCAAAAATTATAGATAAATGACCAAATTTGGTCACGTAATCAGTGGTAGTTTATTGCTAGTCATTTATCTTGCGACCAAATTCATGACTAAACTATTTTAGTCATTTATTTGGTCGTTTATTTAGTCATTTATTTGGTCATTGATTTGGTCATTGATTTGGTCATTGATTTAGTCATTTATTTGGTCATTGATTTGGTCATTGATTTAGTCATTTATTTGGTCATTAAATTAGTCATTTATTTAGTTAGTAGTTTATTTAGTCATTTATTTAGTCTTTTATTTAGTCATATATTTAGTCATTAATTTAGTCATATGTTTAGTCATATTAGGACACATTGGAATTGAACCACCATCCTTCTACTTGTAAAGTAGGTGCTCTTCCATTGAGATAGTACCCTTTAAAGAATAATCATATCATGTACTAGTACTCTCCATTAAACATAATTTTATGTTTTTTCATCTATAGTTCAAGGGTTATGATAGTAAATGGTTATAACAATCATTAAAAACAAAGTATGTCAAAGACTGTTATGAGCCAAAGTTTGTGGTGTTAGAAGGTCTTGAAACTAGTAGAAGGAGTCTTGGTTCCTTGTTCGTTATTGGCATTGAAAGAAAATTTCATTGTTGCTATAGATAAAAGTAAGGTAGAGACATTGTGTTTTGTGTGTAAATGCAGTCCTTACCAAGGTTGAACTTTAAGGATAGACCATCTTGTAGTGGAGGTATCCAAAGACCTTATTGATCCTACTGATTCTCTGATCATTCCCATATTGGAGAAAGAAACATTGTTGCAAGGTTAGGAATTAAGGTAAAAATAATGATTCTTTGTGTTGCATGACTGTACAATCTGATATTTTGAGTACAATGACACCATAGAGGTGTATTGGAAGTGTAAGAACCTTAGTGAGAGTTATGATAAGCCCATAATCCATTATTAGACTTGACAAAAAGGGAGTACACTAGGATAGTGTAAACTTGGAGGCCTAATATAGTCAACATTTAGTGACTTATGCAAAAGAGAAGTTGCAGACAATATCAATAATAGGATATATCATTCAATAATATAAAGAAGGGTCATTTCACACTTTTTTTGTGTGCACTCTACACCAGATGATATAAGAAGGGTAACTAAGGAAAGGAGAGGTCCAGTCTTTCAGGATTTCAACAAAAGATCATTTCTTAAATGTGAAAATGTGTTGATGCAATCACTGTCAGTCAAATACCCTTATAAAATAGTGTTCAATGTTAGTTTGTCATACAAAAATGAATAGCTAACTTTTACGTATTTAAATTGAGAGATTGACTCAATAAATACATAGATGGTGAAGGACCTAATATATCTCTTAAGGACTATGTTAGAGGAGTTGAATGATTGAGAGTGTAATTATTTAATTACATAGCAGGGTTGTAAGGGTAAAAAGAGTTAACTTGAAAAAAAAGTGCATGGACAGCAGCAATGACAATCATAAATAAGTTCATAAAAAATTCCTTGAAATGAACATTGTTATAAAGATGGAATGAATAGATCTGGCACAAACATGGAAAACATGAAAAAATATATTTTAGATGTTTTTTTCTTATTTTACTCTGTAACTGCCATCCAAATGCCCTAGGATGTCACTCAGATCAAGACCTTATCACCAAATCCAAATCGTCTTCATCTTTGTATAGAGCTTAATATTAATTTGCATTGAAACCAAAATGAAAATAGATAATATTGAAACCATAAATGTTGTTCTATATGCAATACCTAAAAACAAAATGTGTGCAGCATGCGTAAACTTCTCTTGCACCCTCTTGGTGTAACAATGTAGCTCCATTTGCAATAGTACCTAACATGCAACCCCATTATTACCATCAGCAACTGAAAATGTATTTAAATGTCATAACAGGTATGGAACTCTGACCCCTAAGTGAGAACTCATATGGAACTAATAACCTTTCATAAGGAAAAGGAAGCTGATTTTCTAAAATAATCACCCCACAGATAGCCAGGCCTTCTCTAAACATCCTTAATCTATACAAGAACTCAAGGACATGGGAAAGGAAACTTAATTATCTTGGTTAATGTGTTATCCCAACCTGTTTCATTTTATTATGTTATTACTTGATTAGAAACTCCACAATGGGTTTACACTGGTTGCCACTTAGGGCCTCGACCCCTACTATGAGACACTCTCCTAATAATGCTCCTCAAAAACCCTCCCCAACAAAATTGAAAATCATAAGAATATCTCAACTCAAAATCATCAATAGGATCCTCATATGTCCAACATATTAAAAGAACATCAATAATATCATCATATACACTACATGATAAAAAAATTTCAAGAAATCTACTAAGTTCTAAAGCATAACGAAAAACCAAGTTTCACATAACCAACAGGATCCAATACCTTGATTATAGCCAAGAATGAAAACAAGATCATCATGTAACATTTAATACTCATGCAAATTCAAACTCAATAGCCATGAAACAATATTATAGATACACTTTATAGTTTAAAACCAAAAGATCTCGATGCATCATAAACATAACAACGAATATATATAATAAGAACTCCAAAAATTAATATAAGAAACCAATATAACCACACTCAACCAAAAAGGAAACATTACAAGACTTAGAAACATAACCCTAATGTCTCTAGATATTATAAGGACAACTCCAAATACCAACTCCAAAACAAATTTCAAGATGCATAAGAGAAGACAACTTCATATATGTAGATTCAATCAAATACGGCAAGTGAAAATAATCATTTCCAAATGTAAATAATTAGTAGAGAGTTAACCAGTTAATACAAGAACTTGAAAAAGGAAGTGACACCTATGAACAAACATATCAACACTTTCCAGATAACAACACAACAAATTTTAGCAGACATGCAACCCAAGAACGCAAAGGTAAGGTTTATAATGTTAGGAGTATGAGGAAACACCCCCAATATACGCACATATTAGATAAAAACTATAAACACAGATTATGCAGTCTATAAAAAATAGCTATCAAGAACATATACATGATTCCCATTTAAACAACAACAAATGCATGTGCACAATAATATTTTTTATCTTCCAGGCAAACAACAATTCTTATCCACTAGGCACGATGACTAGGCATGCAATAAAAAACATATAAATTCCCAAGAAAGAACATATAAAAATATAGAATGTCATGCATACTAAGGAAAAAAATAGCACACAAGTTATTTCCTAACTCTATAATAGTGACTTCAAGAAGCTTTTCCACCACTAAAATAAAAAGGAAACCTCCATAAATAGCTTCCTAGGATAGATACTTAGGTACTAAAGATAATGCCAAAAAAAACTAAAATCAAATTGATGCCTGAGTGAGAGAGAAAGAGAGATGCACAAAAAGGAAATGAGACAAATTCTAAATTATAGACCAAGGATGCATATGATGAGCTGAAACATAACAGAGACAACACTAAACCATGTAGATTTGACATAACAGAGACAACCCTAAACCAAGTAGATTTGACATAACAGAGACAACCCTAAACCAAGTAGATTTGACTCTGGAATTGATGCCAATAAAGGGAAATTAAAACAAACCAAAGGAATGGTAAAATGGATATAAGTACATCAAAAATGTATTACACCAAACATAGAAGAGGAAATAGTGGAATCCTTTCCACATAAAAACATAGAGAAGATATATAACATTGCATTTATCAAGTATTAATGAGATTCAGATTCGTACGTCCAACTATATATGGAAATAAATACCAAAGAAGAAAAGAGAAAGAATCAAATTGGTATCATCATAAGTAAAAATTCCCAACTTTCAATACTCGTGGAACATATTAAAATCAATATTCAAATTCATTCTGATGTCCACTCACTGAATGCATATTCTTGTCCCATAAGTATTCTTTTCTGTATCTCCTTTTTCTCCTAATATAGTATTTCTTATCTAAAAATAGATGACTTATCCAGTCAATAATTATTTTATTGACTTACCCGCAATATTAATCATGTCATCAACCATGACAATAACTTTTCCCCTCACATCACCTATCAAATTCATAACCTGCATAGTTAACATGAAACAACTTTCATATCCCAATGAATATAATATCTAAGACAGAAAACTCCCTTAACATAATGCATGTTATTACACTAGAAGTAGAGTTTCAAGATCTATTCTATACCATTGTTAACAATTAAAGTTGTTAAGTACATGCAAAAAATAATTAATCTTGAAGTTCTAATATCTCAATATTTTGATGACTGTGTGGTCTTTTAAATAATAAATTAAATGTTATATTTGCACAATAATACACTTTTTTGCATCCAAAAGATACTTCTTTCAAAATAATGAAAATTCAAGTAGATGTTTGATATACAATCAATACACAACTTTTGCACACTGGAAATTCTAATATATAATCGAGTATTGTTTTATAGTCCAAGAAGAGTAGTTATATTGAAATTAGTCAAATATTAAATATGTGCACAAAGTGATTGTACTGGCAATTTTACAAAAAAGCTTATCCAGAGTAACATGGATATTTCATATTGCTGGAGCCATGATTGCATAGTATGAATGTGAGATAGACCATGGCTAATAAAAGAAAACCAGTCAAAATTTTCCAGAAGAGAAAAAATTGAAGAGCATACATACAAACAAATACATAAAATTCTTTGCATGGTGCTGCATCCAAAATCAGACTGGCCACATTTCATTTTTCCTTAAACTGACAATGTGGCATGCAGTTTCACCTTGCACTTCTTCAAATATATCTTGTTAACAGTTCCCTTGCTTTCTGTTCAAATCTTCCTAACCAGTTAGCTAAAAGGGATAAGTAATTGATAGTTTCAAAGCTTGTATCCATCCCCATTGAGAGTGATTTGCAAAAAATGTTCCTTGCTTCTTAAATGGGCCTAACTTTAATTATGTGTCCTCTTACTTGTCTTTTGATTATTATTGTGGGATGAGGGAAAGGCAGATCCTAAAGGGAGATTTATTTTTTCCTTAAACCATCTGCCCACCAGAATGGAGCTATGATAGCTTAGCTTGAATCCATAAAATCAATTGATTGACTTGATTGATTAGTTGATATTTTGCAAGATTTAAAGGATGTAGTCTTGGGCAATCTGTATGTCCCCAAATTTTTCTAATTAAATAATGACTTTCAGTAAAGTAGACTAGTAAGACTATGTAGAATGAAATTGACTCCATGGAGAAGAAATTTGTATCATTTTTAGACTTTGGTCTTGCGAAATAAGTTATGATTTGCATATGCTCTTATGTTTTTCTTACATTTCTTAATTACTAAGGTATTTTTCCCCTCCATGTTTCTTAAAATGTCCTCACTATTTTTTATTAGGAAAAAAAGAAGATTGTCAGATGACTAGAAATATTATAGGTGTGGCATTTAATGGATATTCCATTGGCTTGAGTTACATGTTAAGGATTTCCAATCTCGAGCTTCCAAGTATGACTGCATTCTCAAAAATATTCAGTCTAAAAAGTTGCAGGGAGATAACCTAATTCTGTAAATGGACTGACTCATATTTGTTATGATGACATCCATCTTTGAAAGGGTGCCACTCTTGCCTAGGGTAAGGGGTTACATGAAGAGATGTGACTCCCTCCAAATGGAGATATAAAAGGAAGAAAAGGTCATCCAAGTAAGACAGATCGAAGAAGTAAAGATTAGCATTCAACCAAATAAAAGATTACAGAACTCAGAATTGATATATCATACAGATGAGCATTTATGAACTCAGAATTAATATATCAGATTGATATTTCTTTGTCATATTCACAAAACCAACAAAGTTATCTTGTGTTGAGTTTGGAAAAATTAACTCACCTAAAAGAGAGAGGATGTGCTCATTAGACTCTGGATATTCTATCAATTAGCACTTATTATTTTGTAGTAAATAAAGCTTTGCAAATTAATGATGATAGAGGATAAATGAACTCAAAAAATGAACATCAAATGCACATTTATGAGATCTATATATCATACTCATCTGTATGATATATAAAGGACAAATGAACTCAAAAAATGAACATCAAATGCTGACAGAATTCATATGCTGTCACATTTTAACTCGGATTGATATTTCTTTGTCATATTCACAAAACCAACAAAGTTAGCTTGTGTTGAGCTTGGAAAAATTGAAACACCTAAAAGAGAGCGGTTGTTCTCATTAGACTTGAGATTTTCCATCAATTAGCACTTATTATTTTGTAGTAAATAAAGCTTTGCAAATTAATGATGATAGAGGACAAATGAACTCAAAAAATGAACATCAAATGCACATTTATGAACTCAGAATTAATATATCCTATAAGGAGAATAAAGTTTATGAAGTATGAATGTATCAATCAAAATAATAAATGATTTGTAGAGGAATTTTTAGAATCTAACATCAGAAGATGAGTTCCAAGAATAAATATTTTTCCAATCATGAAAAATCAGGCTTTGTCTAATGGCAAAGATATTAGCTGCATGCTACAAGGTCACATTTGTAGCTCATATATTCCTGCATGCTTGAAATAATCTTGCATGGTAAATAGATTTACTCATAGAAAAAATAAGAACTTTGGTACAGGGTATGACCATCCATCATAGCGTTAATGAAGGGGAATTATTTTCATCTATTTGTGGTTCCAACTTCCCTAGTAGACATGTATGGAAAATGTGGAAGGATACACAAAGCATGAGAACTGTTTGACATAATGGCTGAAAGAAAAATGTAATTGGCAGGTGCAAAACCAAATTCCACAACCTTTCCTAGCATCTTCCCAGCCTGTGCTAAAATAAGAGTTTTGGTACAGGGTACAACCATCTGCCATAGTATTAATGAAGGGGGATTATTTTCAGATATTGTAGTTGCAACTGCCTAGTAGACATGTATGGAAAATGTGGAAGGATACACAAAGCACGAGAACTATTTGACAGAATGGATGAAAGAAATGTGGTTTCATGGAATGCCATGTTGCAAGGTATGCACTTTTGACTTTTATCTTGATCAGGGAAAAGAATTAAAGAGCTGCTCCATAGACAACCTTTTCCTTATGAAATAGAAGTTGTAATGATACAACAAACATAACAAAATATTAGGACACTATCACACCATGTCCAATAATTGGCTTGAAGTCTAAAGACAAGGTCTATCTTATAGTAGCTAATGCAACAAGATGAATACATAATCTGAACTATTGTCCTCGTCATTAAACATATACAATAAAATAAACAAATGAAACAAAATTCACTTCAAAAAATGTCATCATAGTGCAGAATCATACAACCAATGGAATGAGATCTAAGATGAGATAATAGGGTGAGGTAGAGTATTCAATCCCAATTCATCATGAAATATGTTGCGAAAATGAGATGAGATGTTGTGTATTCCAATTCACAATCATCAAGATTTAAAGTCAATTTGAATAATTTCAAGGCTGAGACAATAATATCCAACAAATGATATCTTAATCATGTCTTGATAAAATCATAATTTATCACCTTGGACCACATCACCCCAAAATCATTTGGAACATCTATACTTTCTACAATTTTTTCATAACTCCCAAACAAGTAGACTCCGTATGCTCTGAAATGACAAAATCTTGAAAGAAAAATACTTTGACAAATCTAAGATATTGTTATACAAGTGATTAAAAAGATGACAAGGATATTGATTCTGCCAAGCTTGCATGTATCAATGCCAAATTAACCTTAGAACTCAATTTTATTCCACCTTAATACTCTTCATTTGAACTTTTTCTAGTAATCTTGCTTGTTGCATTTGCCAATTGCCACACGAGATTTAATCGAGAAATGTGGGAAAACTAACAGAATCAATTTGACAACATAAGGATTAAGAGGCAAGACCGACCAAATATGGTTATAGGGTAGTTAGGAAAGTTGGTAATTGGTTTGACGGGTTGGTATAATTCTATAATAGATGTAAAATCCCAATAATGGACAGAGAATTAGATGTATGAAGCCTAAGTTTAATAAAGTGTTAAGTTTCCTATATAATTTCCTATTTTGACAATTATTCACAGTCTGATATTTATGCTTTTCCATGGTCTAGTGAACATCAATTTGAAGAAACCTTTGTTTTAGATGTTAAAATACTAAAACACTATTCTTTTTGTTTTGGTGGTGTCTGTTTTCATTTGGAATAGATGAAGATATTAGAGTTTGAAGGATAACTGTCATAAACCCTTGTCTAGGGTATCCAGGGTGTTTACAATGTGATATCTTTTAAATTTATGTAGATATGGCCCCCATGTTTGGTAGGGAGATGGGGAGAAATGTATAATACATATCCCTAAGGTGGAAGGAAGCCATGCAAGATGTGTCATGTTCTTGGAAATAGTGAAAAGGTGACTTTAACTATCTCTGAGATAGTAATATAGAGACAAGGTTAGAGTACGGGCTTGTCCATAAAGTAAGTTGGGAAGTATATGTTTTGTGTATTTTGAGAAGAGTGTTGAGAAGTCCTGGGAGTGCCCAAGTACACTAGTAGAGGCTATGGGTTTAGGGAAGACCAGTTAGGAAGTATATGTGACTGTCTTAAGTGTGACAGTGTGATCTTAGAATAAGATCCTAAAGGGAAAGAACTAATGTAATTGAAGGTATTGAGAGTTGGGGGGTTGTGTCAAAAAATCCTAGAGTTGGTTTCAAAATGAAAATCCACTGGCTAATACCAATGGCTCCAACATGAACTATTAACATTGAATCCTTTAAAATAATTTGGTTTTCACAATGACTTATCTGAATACAATCCTTCTTAAAAATTACAAATCCTAATTTTCTTTGCATTTACAAATGCCTCTTGGATTATAAACATAAAATTGACAACACTCTGTACATACTTTAGATGATGTTGAGCAGTCATCATATATTTAATCCAATATAAATGTCAACTTTGAAAAGAATCACAATCTGCTAATCACATTATAATATTCTATGAATTAGTACCTCAAAAGGGCTCTCTATACACCATGACAATGTACCATTTAGTTCTATCACTATCATGCACTAACTTAACACAAAAGGACTCAAGACCCTAATGCTTACTATTAACACAATCTGATCACAATATATATTTGTCAAAACCATATCAAACCATGTCCATTTATCCCGCCACTTTGAAATATTTAAGAACACATAACTCCAACTCCTAACTATCAAACAATAATAAGGTCATTTTTAACCCTTTGAACAGACCAAGACATTACTTCAACATGAAAGGATATAATACCACCAATACGGTTCCAAAACTCCCTAAGAATTTTTGGTAAGACTCCACTAATAGTACAAGGTACATTAGATTCTCAAGCAAAACAAAAAGGACAATTAGAGTTATGACTGTTATATAATGAAAATGATATGTAGTGAGGTTTTCTTTTGACAAAATGACTTCAAAGTAAAAAAAATCCCTAAAATTCCTAAAATATGGAAGGTATTGGAATACTTGTGAATCCACTATACTCCATTCACCCTTCAACACATTTTTTTTAAGAAAATTTTCAAAATCCAAGTGACAGCCACAGTCATTGTTACGCTTGATCAGTTTGTTCAGCACTAGGCATCACACATTTCAAGTGAAACCATGGATTTACACCCTATAACCATTGAGATATTAAAATATACATATTAAAAGAATAATTCACCATTTTGGAGGTTTTTCCATGATTAGTTTGTGAAATATTGAATTTTAAAACCTATTGTTAAAGGGTTTCGACCCACAATTACAAAAGTACTGATTTCTCTTCATACACAATATGAAATATATGCAAACTTGAACCATTATACACTATATCCATATCCATTCAAATCCATATAGAATTTGGTCAGTAAGTCTTGCATATGAAAAAGTACAAGGCTCTGCAAAATGAAAATGACAGTAATTTCCTACACTATCAATATTTTTAATATTAAAAAAATTTCAACAAACTTCCATCCAACCCCCTTCCTAGTGGTTTTCATGCCTATTTATAATTATTACATAAATTACAAATGGTTTCAAATACAATTTTGATCATTCAACCATTGGACATAAAATTTGCTTGACAACCTGAAAAGTTGTCAAACAATTTGACAACTTATTGAAATTTTTTGCAATTTTGTTGCCAATGCCTTCAAAATTGGCCAACACACTAAAAACATGTCTAAAATGAATTTAAAACATATTTTAAATCATTTTCACACCCTTTGGATTCATTTTCATAGTTTGACCATAGTTTGAAAGAGGGGAGAGTCAACTTCATTTTGGGGATGGTTTGAGGCGATTTCATTAAGTTTGGTGAGAGCCCCTCGTATTTCTTTGAAAATAGTCTATTATAAACGTGTGAAAAATGTGGAAGAAAAGAAAAGGCACATGGAATTTTGAGTAATATAAATTTTTTTTTTCGTAAGAATGCTAAAGAGGCAATATCCTTTTCATGACTTTTTTTGAAATTTAGACTTAAGCTAATTGAAGTATCTTAAGTTGCAATCTTTGATAGAAGTAATAAATATAATGTTTGGTAGTGAGACACTTTGTATATGCTCACAACATATTGGACTATTCCCACACTTCACCTACTCTTAGCACCCTATCATAAAGAATTCTTCCAACCAAACTCAGAACCTAATGTCCTTACTGTCTAGTTTATGATAGTCATACAAACTTCTGTAAATAATAACCAAACTACCCTTTATTTGGACTCATAGCCCCTTATATATCTTTGGGAAACCTATAGGCTTCCAAATACCCTTCTCACATCCCACATGACACTCATAACACTTCACAATCATTGGTGTGGGAAAAGTCTTTCTCAACTAACCCTATCATTGTTCTTTCTCAGTCTGAGATAGTTTCTCAATCCATTCATGGATCCATTACACGTGGAAATTGGTGCATGGCATTGTGAAAGTTCAAATATATAAAATAAATTCCCTCTCCCATCATTATACCAAAATAGAGGGCGGGGTGAACGTAAAACAAAAAGACAGATACATTTTGCAATGCCACTGGTTACCCTATATTGGGGTTTGATAGTCCACCACAAAGTTGGGATCTCCCTTGTTACAAAATTAAAATAGAAGAAACAAAAGCCAAAATAAATTTTATTTAGACCTCCATCTAATCCACTAAGTGTGCCACCAATTGGTTATTGTTTCCACGTCAAAAATTCACTACAAATTAGATTGTTATATTGAATAAAACATGAAAAGTGCAGGAAACCAAAACTTTATTGAACAAAAACTAACTTCGTCGACCTCTCCTCCCCTTTTGGGATTGTTTAAAATATATTTATGATTATCCCAACCATGGGAACCGAAAAACCACTTAACTATCTGGTGCAGGAGCACCTAGAAGAGAAATTGAGCCTATGGGACCAAGTGGATGCAAGCAAACCAAAGAAGGATTCCAAGATATCAATTTTGACACCCTAAGGCCTCTAATGGATTTTGATGTAATCGAATTTAATAATTTAAATAAAGATATTAAATGTCCTAATGGTCCTAAAAGGACCATAGGACCAAATAATGTAATCTATAATTGGGCTGAAGTAATTGGGGGCCTTACCACATACAACACATAGTGAGAATGTGAAGAAAACAACAACAAAATGTTAATTCATTGCAAACTCAAATAAAATAGTCATGAAAATAAAAAACATAGATGAACGAAGTAATATCAAAATAAATATCTTCTTGCAAATAGGTAAATCCTTCAGTTATCATTCTCTAGAAAATATCAAATTGTCTAGCATTTTGTACCTGTACAATAAATGTATTATGGGTAGACAGTTTCTTTATTGCACTTGCAACTGAAATTGTGTCTTGACCAGATGCAATCGCCAATAGGGTCCATCTCTGTTGGAAGAAAATAGGTGTTAGACTGGAAGGGCACTTTAATTTTTTTTAAATATAATACAAATAGCATCAAGGACAAATGCACATTATAAGAAATATATTATATTTGCAGTATCAATTTGCACACCATTTTAGAAATGGAATAAATAAAAAATAAACCTAAAAATGTGGAAGGCTGCCCCAGCATGGAATCATTCGAGAAGCTTGGGAGAGTCCACTCTCAGCACTGGTTGGTGTGTTTTCAAGTTTGTTTTCCCTAGATAGTGAAGAAGATAGTTTTTTGACAGTTTGCAAGGGTATAAAGAACTTTATCAACATATAGCAGCCTTCAAGGGGCCATATAGCTCACCCCTAAGGTTCTCTTACTTTGGATTGCTTAACTATTACGTATTCAATTTCTTCCTGCAACTTCTTAGCCATGTGAGGATTTCTAACCATTTCATTCATTGCATGTTCTATAGTGTTGATTTTTGTCTCCAATCCGCCAAGAACCATATCCTAAAAACAAATATGCTTCTTAATTAAGAGATTGATTATGGTAGTGCAGATTTGAAATTATCTATAAAACAAGCAACCTGAGTAGAATAGAAACACTGTAAATTAGACTAGGCGAAAGCGAATGACATAGAATGGTTCATAGTAAATAGTTTCTTTAGTGTGTTCTCGTGTGATTTCTACAACAGTCTCATTCTCGCCCATCTCAAGGAGTACATCAATCAAGTCCTCGCCATGACTATACCAATTTTAATTTAGCATGTGCCTTTTCTTCGACATATGTTGGTCTATCATCTTTTCAATCACCGCGTTAAATAAATTGTGGGATTTTTTCATATGTCTCTTCACACCACTCAAGTCATCAAGTAAGGAATATGTTCCCCAATGCTAAAATCTCTACTCATACTTGTGACCTAGAGTACCATTTTATTTAGCTTCTTGCCTACCAATTCATCATCCCCACAAATGTTGTTGAAATGAATTCATGAGAACACATTTAAGTTTTGGAGAGGTTTTGTTGTAGCAAACCTCCTAAGTTGTGAGTTACCACTGCATTAAATTGTAAGCAATAGAAAAATAGGGCAATTAGACTGTATTTTCTTGAGATAATAAAATTCATTGTTGCACCAGTTATGGCTTTTAAGATATAAAAGCCATCGGGATTTGCATCATTTTTGCAATGGCTTGGTTTTTTGAAGGGTTTCAAACACTAACCTTCCAAAAAAAGAGTACTTATTTTAGCTATTTAATGAATAATTTGCAGGGGCTTGAGGGTTTGCATCATTCTGGCCCTTAATGTTGCTATAATTAAATGTAGTGAAGTGGATCAAGACACCTAAGATGAGCAGAGTATAATTAGAGGAGGGTGGAGTGATCAGTGAACATTATTTCATTTTCACTTCCTTTTCTTCTGGGGTTTCTTCACAAATGCTTCACTAGACAAGTCAAGTTCTTTTAAGTGCTTCATCAACTCATTCTTCAAGTCCTTTTTAGATTTTCAAGATTTATGATTGTTGCGCAACCGTATATAATTATTGCACCAATGTCTGAATCGTTGTCATTAGTAATAAGTTGATGACATGTAACTGATTGAATGTTTGATCATGTTAAGTTGAAGTTGATGCAAAACATTAAACTAGTTAATGGTTTGTATTTTCATTGATGTCAACTTGATATCATCTGTACGGTCATATACATAATTCCAAAAATGTCAAAGAATCAATGGAACAGAGGTTATGCTTTCAGCAATGCATAAAAGTCAAGTATTCACTAAGTGACGGACCACACCGACGGAGTACACACCATCGGTAAAGACAGAGATAAAGTCATAGTGATGCCTGACGAAAAAGAAGACAATGTTTCCTGACAAGCAAGATCCAATGATTCCTGATGGACGGAGATCCCAAAGCTAACTAAAGTTGCACTGATGGAACTAGCAGTTGTCATCGCTGATGAACTGCAAAATTGACTGACAGAATAGAGAGATCAAAAAATGACAAAATATCTAGCTGGCAGAGCTTAAGGATAGACTTAACTAATTTTTTTATTTTTTTTATTCAACCACAGTTAAGCAATTGATTTATATAGTTGGCAAGAAGATAACTACGAGATAAATCAGGAGTTAAAGTTGTAAATCAAATTGGCTGAATTGTTTTTCACGCCAAGAATCAAGAATCAAGAATCAAAAATAAAGGAATGTCATGTCTATATAAGAGACAAGCATAATTCATTTCCCTAAGCAATCAGATACACAGGGGAGTGAATTGAAAGAAGATGCTGAAGAGAAAATGGTGAAGGATAAACTTCATACAGTCCTGATCAATCAAGCTAAGGGAGAGCTAAAGAATTCTGCAGACACCAACGAATAGTGAAGCACAACATCACAGAGAATAAAGTGTGAATCACAAAGGAATTTAATTGATACATTGATCAAAGAGGTATTGTACGTAAATAGATCTGAATATCTGCAATTCAAAGTTGCATTAGAAATAGGTCATTGTGTTTCAGTTTAACCATTGAAGCATTAAGTCTCTTAACAGAGAAGGACTTAACCGTCTTCTATAATTGAGGTATATCCTAACAGATTACCAAAAAGGTTGATTCATGATACTAGCATTGGTCTTACCTAAAGCCTATTGACAGTCTAAGAAGGAGGCTGATTCAAGGATGGTAGTAAGATTAGCATAAAGCCTATTGACATTCTAAAGGCTGATTTAAGGATGGTAGCATAGATGCAAGATACAAAGTGACAACCTATGTATAAAAATCCTCTAACAAGGTCACACTTAATCGTGTGTTTGTAACCTTTAACAGGGTTGGCTCCTAACAGGGCTCACTTCAGAAGAGTGAAAATTTGGGGTACCGGTCCTAGTGGTTTTTTCCCTTAACAAGGTTTCCACATTAAAATCCATTAGCTATCTGTGTATGGTTTATTACTTTATTATTTTACATTTCACATATGTATTTCTGGATTGATTGGTTTACTTTGCATATTTACTGAGCTTCGGTAAATAAGTTTTACTGCTTATCGGTAATCAAGGAGAATAAGGACAGACAAGGTAAACCGACAGATAGTTAATTATTTCAAGTATTTCAAGGCATACATCTTGTAGGGACTTAATATTCTGAGGTGTATTGATTGGTGGATTAAAGTTTAAAGGATAAATTTTTGAGGCCACTAATTCATCCCCCCCCCCTCTCAGTTATTACTAACATAAGTATCATACGCTCGCTACTTCTATTTTGCCTACAACATGGCCTATCATGGCCGAAATTTAATGGATTTTTTAAAGTCTTCGTAATCTTTTACATTTATTTATGCAATATAGGTTATTCGCTCCTGCATTTAGGAAGTTTGATTTAGAGCTACGTTTTGTTAGACTTCTTTAATTTGGTGCACTGTAGTAACAAATTAACAATTTTTCATCGGCAAGGATGCCTTTAAGCATATTCACTTTAGGCTTAAAATGAGTTAATAAAGTGAAAGTGGACTAAGTTGTATTGTGTTTGTTAATTAGGTTGAACAATACATGTTGATGTGATGATGGTGGAATTTATTTATCCAAAATGAACAACATACCATTACCTGCACTTCTATTTTTGGTATCTACGCCATTTGCATCTTGATGCATTTCCTCATGTGAGGCTTCACTTGCATCTTCCCTTTCTTGAGGTGAATCCACATTGATAGAACTACTTGAATTCTGCAAGATTTCATTAGATTTTTCTTCTATTTGGTTGGGACTAAATTCACCATTGGAGTGAGAATCATTATGTTCATCTAGCTTGTTAACCTCAAGTCCCAGCATATCACCTTTTCTTTTTAATTATCCCATTCAATTATTCTTCAGTGTGTCAGTCATTTTGGCTTTGTAGAGCTTTCTCTTGGTTTTCAAAATTGAAGGTGTCTATGTTTGTTGCTTCATTTTGACTATTGAAAACCTGCCTTCTGACTTTAATTATATACATAGAAGCAGAGGACTCTGAAACCATAATTCCTATTAGTTGGTTTACTTATTTAGCTAGCATAGTGACAACATTATCCTTTTTTTTAATAAAAAATAGCATATCTTTCGTTAATAAATTCCATGTTAGGTGGCCCTTCAAATGTCATGTTTGCAACATCTGTTTCCCCAGCTTTGTCACATCATTCTAAAGAAATTCATCAGTAAGCTAATCGAATGTATCTTTTTCTAGTTTCTACATAAGACATTGGAAACTTGTTTATCAGATGCCTCGACCTTCAATTCCTGCATAAGGGTCGTACATGAGGTCTCTATATGTTTTGCAATATCACGAAGTGAGAGACTCCTGAATCATTTATTTTCTATCTTGGTTGTCTTGATTTGGTTCTACTGTAGACTACGGGAAATTAGGATTTTTTAACCCCACAATTTTATTTTAGGTACAATATATTTTTTCTATTCTATTTCTTGATGTAGAGAAATTGATTATTCTCCTCCAGCATCTCCAAAGCAGATTCTAGTTTCACATTCCTTTGCATTGCCTCCACAGTAGTAATGTCCACTTCATGTTTCCTAGGTTCAACTTTCTCCAGGGAGACAACATCAGAACTTTGATGCAAGAGCATGACTAGGAGGCATTCAAACAATTATTTCATGCAGCTGCTGCTTGTCTAAATCTGACAATTGAAATATTAGCGAGTATTTGTTGGCTTCTAATTCCCTTATAGTAGCTTCAGCATAATGTGAAATAATTAATGATGATTTCCATAATATATCATAGGCAATTTCAAAGTAGCTGGTAGCTATTAGTGTAATTTTTTTCCTATTTTGCATGGGAGTTAATTTGGTCTTCTAAATCTTGGCTTTTCTCAAGAGTATTGGCAGTTCTTGTGAGAGGCTTGTTCCTAAAATTGAATAATCTACTCATACATATGGACAGTAAAACATTTAACAGGGAGGCAATGAAGGTGAGAAATATAAGGTAGATTGGTGAATAAATTAAAATCAAATGAGTTGCAAGAACAAGTTGTGGGTTGTGAGTCAATGATCAAGTTGTGTAGAGTCATAGATTTTGAAAGTCTAGTCAGGAAAATTGAATGCCTTAATAGTGATTGAGTGGAATCTATATAAATAAATAGTCAAAAGAGTTTTAGAGAGTTAGCTTAAAGAAAAAATATGGTTGTGAGCAACTAGATAGGCAGAAGGATTTTGAAATTTGCAAGGTGTTTCTGTGTAATGGCCTTCTGGTGAAATTCGTTTAAGTTGTAGTTACTGTAGGATGTGTGTTGAAAACCATGGTGTGTCTTGTTGTATTCTAGTTTTGCAGAGGAGATTTTGGTATAAAATGTTGTCATTCTAAAAATTGATGTCACAGAAAGTTTCTTGTAATTCTTAGAACTGTTATATTCCAAATTATGTCTTTGCTAAACCTTATCCTATGGAAGAGTATTATTCAGGTCTCTAATGGTTATGTATGTATTTATGGAACTTGGAGTTGTTATGTTTTTAGGTATTTATACATATAATATTGGAATATCCTTGCCAAATCCAATTTTTTCCCAATGTGCTACTTGGATCATTAATTCTCAATTGAGTTCAAGATAATTGTCTACATCAAGCATATCAAAGTAAGGTCCTTCCTTGGGTTGAGTGTGTGAGAAAATCTTTGCTAGTGTTAGGGAGCTATTAGATACAAATGGACTTCCTTGGGTTGAGTTCATGAGAAGAGATTTTCTTGTGTTAGGGAAAACATTGGTGGTGCAGGGGCACCAAGGACATTCAGTCAAGGCATGAAGACTATGAAGACCTTAAAGGCATCTAAGGAGGACCAGAGGAAGGGCATGTACAATCCAAGTCAGGGGATCAATTGGAAAGTCCTAGAACCTATAATGGTTCTTAATTGATGTAATAAATTCATTAAATTTGGGAAGTTCTTAAAGGACTTAATTATATCCTTGAAAGGATCAAATGATTGTAAAAATGGACCATTAGTGTCCAAGGGTGTCTTTGGGTAGTTTAGGGTTATAGGAGTATTGGAATTAAGTCTCCTAAGTATTGGCAAAACTTTGGAGTTCTTAAAAATCCAATTAATAAGGTTTTTAAAGCATTTTCATAGTTTAAAAATTCAAATATTTGAAAATAAACGGTTAGAATGTCTTTTAGAGGGAATTAGGAATTTAGTATGTTTTTAGAATAAAATAAACTCCCAACTGATAGAAGTTGGTTGTTATGGTTATGGAGAGTCTATATATATGTGTCTGGTCAAGCCATTGTAGAAGGCAGTGGTATTTTGGAGTGTATGGACAGCAAATGAACAATTCAATAAAAACAATTTTTCTCTCATTTTGGGTGTTTTGATGTGTGAATACATGTGAATTTGGTTTGAAGGCATCCACAAAAGATCCAATACACATTAGAAGGTATCATTGTAGAGTGTTGGATGTTTTAAGAACTATTTTAAATGACTGTCTTTTGAAAACAACGTATACCATTGTATTGTATAGTTCATTTATTGTTTTGAGTTAGTTTCTTGAGCATAGACCATTCCATGGAATCAAAGGCCTAGAATCCATGGAATGAGACTTATTTAACAGTGTATTATAGCTTCCTAACAGTGCATATGCAGAGGTAATAAGAAAGAGTGATCATAGTTTGGAGAAAGGGTAAAAGTTCATAAATGAGGGTTGCAGGAAATATAGTCTGATGCGAGGGCCATATCTTTGGATTGAACCATTGGATCTTCACGTTATTTGGAAAAAATGAAGAAAACCTAATTACGCACAAACTCACTGAAGGGATTGAGGAAATTTGATCTGGTTAAAAAGTTATTAACAACTATTCACAAGTCTATCCAGAGGGCAGCAAAGTGGTGTATTTTGGCTTATTTGTTTTATAAGATTGAGTTAATGAATGAAAATGATATGAGAGGTTGTAGATTGTTATGAGTGGTTGTTCCAAGGTTTTTTTGAGTTAGTTTTTAGGGATTACAAGTATCTTTGGTTTTTCTAAGCAAAGAACAAGAGTTTAGGCAGATTGCTCAATTCTGGAGTGTTGGGTGTTGTTGTAAACCCATTAACCATATGAATCCTTTATAATCTAGTATAAATAGACCTATTATATCATTGTTTGTCATTGGGGGGAGTGAAATCATATTTGGAGTCTCTTGGAGTACTTGGTGGGTTCTTGAAGCATAGTTGAAGCATTGATTTTCTTGGGATGAATCATTTCACTTATTGAAAACCTTGTCCACCACCCTTACCGTCTGCATCAATTGGATTAAAATGGGCTTCAAGTGCAGCAGTGGTAAATGGCATGGGAGAGCTGGAACACCTAGAACTGTGGATTTAGCCCAAAGGATGAGGGAGATCCTAGCAAAGATTGGCTGCAATAGAAACAACCCAATGAAGGGGGGTTCATCATGAAGATGTGAGTGATGAAAGAGAAGAAGTGACTCAAGAATCTCAAAAACATGAAGTGGTGGACGCTACTGAGATGTCCCACCATGCTCTGGAACATCAATGAACTAAAGAGCTGATGACAACCTGCTTGTTACCTCTATTATTATTATTTTTTTGTTTGATAGATTTTATCTTTTAGAGCTAGATGGAAGTCGCAGAAGGGGTTTGTGTATTTGTTTTAATTTTTTTGAATAAATAACAATGAAATACAATATTTCTTTCAAAATTAATAGTTCTGAAATAACATCAAGTAATATACTACAAAAGATCTTGAAAGTTTCAAATTACACTTCAACCACAAATTACAAGTTTTACTGATAAGAGAATGGCCTAGAAGGTCTTACATTTCAAGTTGAAGCATACCTAGAAGTTTATCTCTTGAAGATCTGATGAAGAAGGTCTCCAAATCTGTTATTTTAAAGGTCTAAAATACTAGCTGGCATCCACTTAGATTACTCAGAAAATTATTTGCAGAATCTTCAAAATTGCCCTCTTCAAGCTGAAAATTGCTCCAAACACCTCTGTTGTCCTAGCCTCCTAGGTGCCAAGGAAGGGCAGAAATAATGCTCCAAGAACCAAGCATTTTCCTCCTTCCAAATCCATGCTTAAGGGGTGAGTTGTACGACCCCTTGAAGGCTGCTATATGCTGATAAAGTTCTTTATACCCCTGCAAACTGTCAAAAAACTATCTTCTTCACTATTTAGGGAAAACAAACTTGCAAACACACCAACCAGTGCTGAGAGTGGACTCTCCCAAGCTTCCCGAATGATACCATGAAGGGGTGGCCTTCTACATTTTGAGGTTTATTTATTTTCTATTCTTTCAATACCATGTATTGATTTACAGGGGCTTGCTGGCAGATGTTAAGCCAACGATGCTACAAGTGAACAGTTTCATCAGCACTTTCTAGAAAAGCCACAGACTCATAATTTAAATTTTTTATTATGGTGGTCAAAGCCACATTGATAGAATAATGGTATTATAGTTCAAACTACTATTCCATCCAAATTATACTACACATACAAAGCTTTCAAAAAAATTATATCTAAATTTTGTTTTGTTTGATCATGTTCCAGACCCATCAAGCAGTATATAGTTTTTTTAGCATTATTGGTTGATCTTACATCATGGGAGATACTTTGTATGAAGATGGCATTCCATCTTTATGCATTAAAATTGACAATTCTAAATAAGCTAATGAAATAGTAGGATGTTGGAGGCAAATTCAACCTACTTTTATGCAATTTTGTTCCCAGTATGTTTTGCAACAACAAGAGATAGTTAAGTTACAAGATCATATCTGAGACTTCAGCACAGTAGAAATATGTTTCAGAAGTATGTCCCTTCTAGCATTCCCACAGAAAACAAAAAAAAAGAAAAATATTGCATTGAAAATGAAGCAAAAACATGTTCCATCTTCTATTATCTCACAGGCAAAATGTTGTGTCGAAGCTTGAAGTCCACAAATGCCAATTTCACATAAGAATCCTATATCCCTATATCCCAGACAACAATGACTATTGCATAAAAATCTAACTTGGGATAAGAGCCTAATTCAATTATATCACAACCGAAATTCATTTTACCAAACCCCAATAAACCAAAATTTTAGAGGTGAGAATGATCTGCAAAAAAATGACCTAAATTTATGGGAGAATGTCGTTGCTGAATACCGTTGTGAGGATAGATGTGGCATTAAATGCTTTGAATACTCGCCCCATTTTTTAACCTTTGATGGAGTAGTCCCTCTGTGGGTGAGGGGGATCATGGGAATGCTCTGCACAATATGAATTCCTACAATATGGAAGGTATTGGAATACTTGTGAATCCACTATAATCCATTCACCCTTCAACACATTTTTTTCAAGAAAATTTTCAAAATCCAAGGGACAGCCACTGTCACTGTTACACTTGATCAATTTGTTTAACACTAGGCATCACACATTTCAAGTGAAACCATGGATTTAAACCTTAAAACCATTGAGATATTAAAATATACATATTAAAGGAATAATGCACCAATTTGGAGGTTTTTCCCATGATTAGTTTGTGAAATATTGAATTTTAAAACATATTGTTAACCCTAGCAAGGGTTTCGACCCATAGTTACAAAAGTAGTTATTTCTCTTCATACACAATATGAAATATATTCAAACTTGAACCATTATACACTATATACATATCCCTTCAAATCCATATAGAATTTGGTCAATAAATCTTGCATATGAAAAAGTACAAGGCTCTGCAAAATGAAAATGACAGTAATTTCCTACACTATCAATATTTTTAATATTAAAAAACTTTCAACAAACTTCCATCCAATCAGCTCGGTGTCGAAGACATTCCCGCAAGCACCTTTGTGTTGCACTAAGGATTTTTCCCTCTTTTTCAACACAAACACCAAATTTATTCCCAAAACTGATTTTAGCAAAATCAAAGGCTTCCCGCAAGTGTTCAGGGCTTCCCGCCTTTGCATATTGTAGTTCCCAAACCATGATTTTACATACACTCAATTTTTTCAAATTTGGTTCATTATTTGGCTTTTCAAACTTTTTATCACCCAAGGGAATTCATTTTTTGGGGGGTTTCTAAGTATATGTGAGGGTATAAAACCCGTCTTATATATAGATAATAGAATATACTAATTTAGATAAACTCAAAATAAGAGAATTAGGGTATTTTGTTTATAAATTGAAAATAGAAAGATGATGTTGATAATGTGAGAATCAATTTATTATATTTAGAAATTTATTCACTTTAATATAATGATTATCACAAAATTAAAACTACCAAAAAAATCATGTATTTTAATAATATACAAAAAATTATGTATGTTGCATGCAAGTGATCAAGTAGACTGTCATTGTAGTAAATGTGTTTGATTTTGCTTTTTTATTGGTTAAATTTGATATCCTTTAGAAGATTTCCAATTCTATGGGATACATTTTCTTCTAATTGAGTCCCTTTGTAAAGCTGAGTTAGTAGTGAGGAATGGTATTCAAAGCAAGCTACACAAGATGTGGGTGGCCAATATGCAAATGATGTGGATTATGAATCTTTATCTCTTAAAAGTTGAAATGTGTTCGAATGATAATATCATTGGCGTCACATATGGATCAATTGCACATTGAATGTTTCTAGATACTGAGATTTGGTAACACGTTATACAACGTTATGTCAAGTCAACTCACAACTACTAATGAGAAGGAATGGAAATCTTAGCTTGAAATTGGAATTTTAAAAAATTAAAATTGAGGCATGTTCTAGTGTGTCACAAGAACAAACTTGAATGCCTTGGAAATGTATGTGGGAAATGAAATGATAATGTTGAGGTAGGGAACACATGCATTGAGGTAAGTGTGAATGAGGTATAATTATAAACGAAGGGTGAATGGTGATTGTGTACATGGAAATAAATATGAATAAGAATAAATAGAGTTACAAATTGGGATTAAGGAAAGAGTCAACATTGGCACAAGAGTGTGCTAGTTACCAATATACATTTATATTAAAGGCTTCCCATCAAAATTAATTGAAAGCTAAATGGTAATTAACATGAGCATGCTAACTTTGCCCCCTATTTTGAAGTGC
>MU226309.1:2689371-2706831 GCA_018584345.1 Thuja plicata
ATAATGTAATAGGGTATTATTGGATTTTTTTGTGTTCCTTTCCTTTGTAGGTGCACTACATCAAAGCCTACACAAATAAAAGAGATGTGTAATGAGTAGCTTCTTTCACAAAATTGACATAATTGGTTATTTATTTAGTTATTTATTTAGTCATTTTACCCGATGACCAAATTGATCATTTATTTAGTCATTTTACCCAATGACCAAATTGGTCATTTATTTAGTCATTTTATCTAATGACCAAATTGGTCATTTATTTAGTCATTTTAGTTGTGATTTTACCTAATAACCAAATTGGTCATTTATTTAGTCATTTATATTTGTGAATTGCAAAAAAATGGTAGAACATGATCATTTTTAGTCACGTGACTAAAATTTTTAGTCACCTGGTCATTTATTGCCCAAATTCTACTAGTGCATGACCCATTTGGCTAGCCTCCCTGTGAGAGTTTATATATCTAAGAATGTATTTTCGTGGATCTATTTTAGCAATGAGCCTCATATTTTTTGCTAGCATATAATGTCATAAATTTTGAGACACAAAGATTATTGTTAAGCATGCTCTTTCTACACGGGTGTAATTAAGCTCATATCTGACCAATTTTCTACTAATATAGTTGATTGTTTTTTCTTTTCCTTTGTCATCCTCTTGTACTAGCAAGGCCCCTAATGAATTTTTTGTCATTGATATGTATAGGATCAAAGGTTTCGATGGTATTGGAGCCATTAGAACTGGAGGATTTTCCAAATATTTCTTTAAAAGAGAAAAACGCCTCTTTAAATTTACTATCCTATTAAAATAAGATGTCTTTATGTAGCAATTGGGTCAAAGAATGGCATTTTTCCACCAATTATGATGTGAACCTTCTGATTGATTATAGCCTTCCTTACAAAGACCTTAATTGACTAATGTTCCTTGGTGCCCTCATTTCCATAATAGCTTGAACTTTAGTGGGATCCACCTCTATTCCTTTTGTGGACACAATGTATCCTAAAATTTTGCCTGATTGAATGTAAAAAGCACACTTTTTAGGATTTAGTCTCACCTTAAATTGTTCCAATCTAGTAAATATTTTGTTAAGGATGGGTAAATGCTCCTTTTTGGTATAATATTTTGCAAGAATATCATCCACATAGTCCTCCATAAATATGTGCATCATGTCATGGAAGATGTTTGTCATTGCCCTTTGATAGGTTGCCCCAACATTTTTAAGACCAAATGGCATCACGTTCCAACAAAAAGCACCCCAGGGACAGGTAAAATTCATCTTATCTTGATATTATGGAGTATATTTATATGATTATAGCCACTAAATCCATCCATTAAGGAAAATATAGAATATCCTGTTGTGAGATCTATTATAGTATCAATGTTAGGAAGAGGTAAATCATCCTTGGGACATGCTTTGTTTAAATCCCAAAAGTTTGTACAAATCCTTATGTTTTTATTAGTTTTGGAAACATGTACTATATTTGAGATCTAGGATTCATATGAAATAGTCCAAATAAATCTCGTGTCCAAGAGTTTCTTCAACTTTGCTTTAACCAATAAGGCCACATGTGGATTAATCTTTCTCAATTTTTGCTTTACTGGCTTGACTCTTGGAACTATGTTAATATGGTGCATCATTAGATTTGGATCCAATCCTGGTATATCAACATATGACCATGTGAAATTCACTTGTGTTTCATTAAAAAAATTAATGAATTGTTCCATTTCTTTTGTAGACAAAGATGTGGCTAGATGGGTGATCTTTGGTTTTGTCTTTGTTAATGTTTATCTTTTCTGTGGGATCTATTAAGATATCTTATCTTTCTTCATGGTGGTTAGGTAAAATGTCAATTCTCTCATCCTTAGGTGCCTCAATTTGGATACATAATTTATTTTTATTTATTTTTGGATCTAGTACTGCCACATGGTGGTTTTTACCACTAGATCTTTCATTTTATCTTTTTTCTTTGTTGACTGAGAAACTTGACACTCCCCCCCATTATTTCCCCCTGATATGATTCATTAACGGAGGAAGGTTCAACCACATTCAAGTATATAGATATGGAGTTATCATCTTGGAATTCTGGTATGTCACTTCTCTCGCGTTGTTCCCAATCAATCAATTCAGGTTGATCAAGGGGTAAAGGATCAATTGGAAAATTTAGGTCAATGGGAGTTAGGGTCATGATTTTTTTTTAGGTGCATACACTATATCATGTAAATAAATGACATGTGTTTCCTCAAGATGGTCCATAGAACTAGGATCGAAATCTCCCTCACTAGAGTCCTCTTGAGTTTCCTATGGGAAAAACTATTATACATTAAACCTAGAGCTAGATTCTCCTAAGAAAAAGGGTACATAAGGCTCTCCTACCCATTCTTGGCTTGTATTTAGAATTTCCTTTAGTGTAAAAGTATAAGAATGAGTAACATCCACTTCTTTATCATGACAAGATGCCTCAGTTACTGAATCCCATTCATATTTATTTGAATAATCCTCACTTTTTGAATCTAACATGTTAATGTGTTCATAAGGTTTAGTGAAATTATTTTGACCATTACCTTGCTCATGATATTATATTCTTGGTTTTTCCTCACTAGATCTCCATTTGGTTTGTATAGGTTCCAACAACCCTTTATTTCTTTTTCCTAAAGGTCCTCTTCCTTTGTAACCTATTTTTTGCATAATGTTAAATCCTTTCCCATATTGATGTGTGGGAATACTAATGTTTTGCACCCTTTCATTTGTTTCTTCTTCATCCTTATATAACCAATTTAGAATATTATTATCTTCCTCTATCTCTACTGAGGTAGTAGCCCTAACAAAATTATCATTATATTTATGAGGAAGTGTCTGATTTGGTACAACCAAAGGTTTTCCATGAGATTTTGGGGAAGCAGGCATATCCATTAATGATATAGAGTATTCTCCTAATCCTTTTTTCTTTATCTTACATTGTTTTTTGAAGTTCTTCCACATATGCTCTCCATATTTTAATAATGTGCCCACTTTTCTTTTTCTCTTTCTAATTGTGACCCCTCTTGAATAAAAGATTCTGATGTTGAGCAATTAGGGTTTTCTTCATTTGATTTTAGAAAACTAACTATTTTCTTGTCTTTGTTAGATAGAGAGGTATTAGTTTCTTCACGACTTGAGGTAGTGGTCTCATTATTTAGATCTTATTTATCCTTTGTTGGGGATGGTGACCTTATCCTAGGAGCTTTCTCCTTAGCCTATTATGAATATGAAGAAGATGTAAAAGCCTCATTATTGTGTGGCACAAAAGAATATGTAACTAGTTTTATATGATTGCAAATTGAAATGGGTTAATATCTGCACTGGTTGTTATTTTTTGTTCAAGATAAGGAAATTTTAAACACTAATGATACATGGATGGAACAACTTGCATCTCGTGAATCCAAGGCCTTCCCAAAAATATGTTGTAGGTCAATTAGAGATCAAGTACTAGAGAAACTATTTCTTTCTGAATATGTCCTACTCGAATGGGTAGAATGACAGTTCCTTTGGAAGATCTCTCTTCATCATCATATGCTTTAATATTTATTTTTATATTAGGATCCACTACCTCTTCAGAATATCCCAAGGCTTTTACAAGATTTAAAGTACAAATATTTAGACCAACACCTTCGTCGATCAAGACTCTTTTAACACTATGATTTTGGATTAGGTTTTCAATTTTCAAGGGCAAATTTTGCCTATGATTTAGGGACATGTCATATTTCTTATTAAAGGATAAACAATGTGGTGCAATAAGATGACTACCAATGTTTTGAAAATTTTTCACATCCAGATTATTAGGAAATGTTGTATCTACCAAAGCCTTTTCTAGGATCTCTTTATGTGTGGGTGAAAGCTTTAACGACTCCAAGATTGATATATGTGAGGGATTTGTCTGAAGTATCTATTAAATTGTATTGCTTGGGTAGAAAAGATGGAGGGTTAGGTCTTGTTATGTGTTAAAAGTTCCTATCAAAGTAGGTTTTGATGCTTGCCCCCGAGTAATGACGTTGGCAGGCTCTTTGTTTTGTTTTTCTTTTACCACTATAACATTGATGGTGTTCTCATAACTAGATAGAGAATTGATTTTATTGTCATAGGTATGGGAAAATTTTACTTTGTGTCTCCATTTTTATTGTATTGATTAGTTTTTGAAGATTTTCCTTTGTCATGATTTAGAAAAGGAGCTTTGAATACAATGTGATCATTATTGTTCTTGGGTCCATCAACCTCAATAAGGTCTTGTACCACATGTTTCAACCTCGTACATTCATTCATTTTATGTCATTTGTTGCGGTGATATTCACAATGATTAGAATCACTCCACCATGATGTCTTTGCTTGAGGTTCATGATGTGGTCTCACCTTTAGTGAATTTATGAGTTTTTTGGCGATGAGTGTTCTTAGGATAGTGTAATTTTTCCTTTTTAGGGCACATTATTTCTATGCCTTGTTAGCCATTTTATCTTGGCCCGATAGGCTAACCAGGGCTTGACTGGGGTCAGTTTGATATTTGGCCTAGGAAATTTTAGTTTCAGGCCAATCTGAGTAGTATCTGTAGGGTTTCCAGATACTTACTATTTATAGTAAGTTGACACAATTTAATCTTTGTGGCATTTCAGTATTAGACTTGGAGCATATCGCTGAGAGCTTTCCGACAAGCTATCACACTTCCTATTCTGAGTTTGTTTGGTCAATCATTTTAATGCAAGAAGATTTCATACTTTATTATTAAATGAATGTATTACTTTAAAAGTGACAAAAAGTGAGAATATGAAAATACAGAGAAGGGAAACTGAAGAGTCACATCTATTGCTTTAAAAGAAGGAATGAAGACTCAGTTGGCATATGCTTAGTTTTATGAATTTATTTTCTCTTGGAGAATCTAGGATGCTTCAACTTTCGGTTCTAAAACCTAAGGATGGAAATCTTTAGGATTTCTCGGTGGATTGGACAGAAACCTAGTTCATCTATGAGGTGGATTCACGATGGAGTTCACCATTACATGTCCAGGTTCTTGTTATTTGATATTCTGTTGCATTCTATAGTTTGGATTTGGATTGTGAGGAATCCCACTATTATGGTATTGATGTTGTCTAATATAATAATATTTGTTAAGGGTTTTAATGGAATATATTGCTGGTTATTATTGTTGAATCATTGGTTTATTGCATGAATTTATTTTTTTAAATTTGCATGAGATATATATGTGGAAATTTGTGAAAAATATCTGATTTGGGACATTTCAGAGGTATCAGAGCTAGTTTTCTTGCTAGTCTGTTGATATTTATCATAGATATATTTATAGAAGGGTTTTAGGAGTAAGAGAACTCAACATTATATATTCTAAGTATTAAATCCAGCAAAAGGGAAGATAGGTATGTTCGAATCCATTTTGGTGAAAAAGGAAATAAATGTTGTGATTTGTAGTGGTTATAGAAATTGTTCCACACCAGGTCAGCACGGGTCAATTTGTTAAGGGGTCTAGTAAAGACATCCCAAGGCAAGAGTTTAGGAAATGAGAATATGAACTAATATCATGGTTGAAGCACTTTGTATCAATCTGAGAATGTTCAGTTATATATATCGGGCATGGAAGAATAGCCTTTGGATAGATTGTGGTTGTATTCACCCAGTCACAGGAGGCGGTGTCTAGAAGTTGGCAGACGACGGTGTTATTCATACACACAGATTGAGAGTGGTGGCTAAGGTAATGCCTCTACTGATAAATTCATAGGAAAGAAGGTGTCCAACATGGGAGGCACAGACTGCATTCACCACGCAATAGTCATCTTATTCCATGGACAGGTACCGTTGGTGAAGAACAACCACGGGTAGCATACACTGCTAGGCGTAGGAAGGGTTGTGAACAAACTGGGAGTGTCTATTGTTGCATTACAGGTTCCAGCATTAGTGGTGACTCTTCAAAACCACATTTTTAGACACTCATGCATAGCACATGGTTACATCTCCACAATATCAATCGAGTCTAGTTTAATTCCTTGATGGGTCATCAGCACTATGAGTATATTGGTGGAGCGGGTGGACTCAGTGGAATACATTGATGTTACCACCTTAGGAACAACAATTCATGTCAGGAAATTTTAGTGGTCTGGCATCATGACCTTGTAAATTTGGGTGGTAACTTCAATAAAATGCACCTGGTAATAGTGGTAGCCGAAGTGCAGACCACCATTGTAATTCGATGGGATCCTCAGACCCGACTAGTGCGAAACATTCATGACATAAAAGTGTGAAACAATAATGACATAGAAGAGATGTCAAGTCATACTGGCAATAGGTAGTTGATATAAGAGAGCATCTGATAATAGAAACTGGCACCACAAGTCATGTAGGAGGTAGTAGAACACACGTTGAGTTTGGGCACGCAGCTTCTATGCCGTCTGGGTGACACTAAACAGCAGGCGTAGAAAATTAAGTTATCAGTGTTCGTGATATAGAAAATGAAGTGGTAGAGTTGGTGTGAGTATGACCACTGCTACAGGAATGTAGGCAGTGATCCGTGTGGGTTTCCATATTTTTGTACAGACGGCTATAACTTCAAACCGTCAGCTCGTGATTAGCTCATCCATGTTTCCAAAATTTGTATGGTTCATATCTACATCATAAAATGAACCAAATAATCGATCAATTGTAGGGAGCTTGAGGTTTTGATTCATACTAGAAAATGGTATTGTGTAAGGATCATTACAGATGTATGTTGATCGACACCAGATTGAGTGGATTAATGGCATATGATTGATGACACCAAAAACTTGAGAGAGTTGTGAAACTTTTGGAAGGTGCTAAACAATTCATACTCTAAGAGTGGGACCTTATCCTTGGCAGCTACAAGTTATTCTCAAGTTTTTGAGCAGTGTGAGTTTGGACATTCACCTGTAGATACAAGTAGTATCTAGATATGGGAAAGATGCATGGTTTGGAAAAGGTCTTGAAGGATCTTGTTAAGGTACAACAATGGTTAGCTTAGACTTCACAACTTGATAAAAAGATAGAAATACTTAGCATGTATGATGAGCATAACTCACTCCCTCCAAAGGTTCAGAGAGATTTAACCTTCTCTGGTTTCATGGAATTTCATCCAAAGCTACAACACAAGACTTTGACAGAAAAGAAGAAGTACCGTGAGTTGGCTCAGGATCTACTTGGACGAGATAGGTGTAGAAATTTATATGAAAGGTTTCCAACTATCATCATTTAGCCCATAAGTGAACAAAAAACTAAACCAATTATTGGAAGAAATCCTTATGAGATTGTCATCAAAGCAGGAGATTGTAAAAAAATATTGAATCAATGCATGAAAGAAAGGCTAAAGAGGAGGAAACAAATATATAGGTTATAGGATCTCTGGAAATGAGAATAGGGCAGATTTGTTTTATATGCCAAGAGAACTGGTCACATGAACATGTTTGCGGTATTAATAAAAAAAAGAGTTTCCAACCAGACATGAGGGAAGAATCAACCATCACAGGTGAAGAATATTCAAAGCTCTACTTTGGTGAATTAGAAACTAAGATTGAAAAAATTATGATTAAAGGTTGTGACAACCAAATGGATGCCTTCAGCAATTCATGTAATGAGAAATCATGTGATTTCTTTAGCAGCACCTCACTTATGTGTAATGTTGATTTGGATGACCAATCAGGTAATGCATTCCAAAATAACAATGATGAGAAGCATGGCTTGAAGAGCCAGCTAAAAGTCAAGGATGATGCCATTATTGTAGCTATTGTACACCACGATACCGCTCAAAGAATTATTGAGAATCTTTGTAGGAAGGCTCAGAAGGAAAAAGGGCAAAGTTGTATAAGGATTAAATCTCATGTTGCTGATTTATAGGGGGTGAAAACAGCTTGTGAGGTTTGGAAATTAGAATATCTATGTGTACTTTCAGATCGTGACTACCTGTTACAAGGTGCTGAAAATTATGCTGAGAAGTTGAGGAAAAAAGATGATGAGGTTAATAAGCTCAACAAAGAGCTTAATATTTCTCAGGAAACATTGGAGCACACACATCTTGCTCTTCAGGAAGCAAGAAATTAGATTGTTTCCACTAGTCAGTCTAGGGAACAAGACGATAAAGAAAGGTCTAAGTTCTTTTAGAAAGTGATTTAGGAACTTGATAGCATACAAAAGACTTATGACTTGGATAGCTGTCCCAAAAAATCAGATAACAAATCATTAGGTCATCTAGAACTTATTTATGAGTTGAATAACTTTCAGTCGGTTGACAATTTCTTGTTTGAGATGGATGCTGATTTGACATTTGATAATCCCTTTTTTGATCTAGATGAGGAAGTTATTTCCTACCCCTACGACAAGGATGAGGTTGATTAAAATATTTGGGCCCAGGTTCAGTTACTAGAGATGAGTCTTGGTCACTAGGTTGGAGTAGCGAGGTGAGTTCAGTTGTTGAGCAGTTTGGTTTCTACATCAGCAGTTTAGGATGGGTAGTTGTAACTTATTGCATGATGGGTGATATGGTTTTCCTTGCTTTAACTCTCACTGATGAAGAGATTTCTAGTATTGATGGCATCCAAGAGGCATCTTCCTTGTCAGATTTGACAGATGAACATAATGTTGATTACAAATCAGCCTTGGATAGAGACTCAGTAATCAGTATGACCAAGGGGTACCTAAGGAGAGAAGACATTAGTACTGAGTATCCCTTGATTTGTTCCCCTCTTCACACAACTGGGACTCAACCACATTACCATACTGATTCATCTAGTGCCTATGGTAACTCTATCATCAAAGATTTTGAACATGATGATGATGTTTGGGTAGAGTCTATTATGTATGGGATGGATGGCAAGTTTGATACACTTCCTTTCATGATGAAGGAAGCCAAGTCCTGCAGTTCTGGTAGTTTTCTTCTTTAGTACAGTTTCTAGTTTGGGTTACATATTGGAGGGACAATGTTGTGGCAATTGGAGATTTTGGGAAACTCACTCATTATGGGCATGGATCGATAGGATATTTCAGTCAACTGGGGAGAAGAGTGGCCCTTTTGTTTGTGGAACCCAGGAGGAACTTTCTCCTAGTTAGCGATAATTCAGGGAGCCGATTGGCATAATGTTAGGTTCCCACCTTCATTTTACCTTAGTAGTGCTTATGATTTTAGTTGGATTGAGGATCTTTTCATAGATGATAGCAGTACAGGGTAGGTTGATTCAACTAATCAGACACATGGGGAGATTTAGAACCCCAACATTAGTTTGATTAATGATTTGTTGTTGTGTGGTCTTGATTATTGGCTTCACAAGTCTGGAAAAGTTGTTTGTGTCAGTTTTGTGAAATAGGTTGGTGGAGTGGCTTCCTTGAGGTTGGTATGGGATCCAGGCATTGTGATCTCAGCATACAAATACCAATTTCTTGAGGGCAAGCAATCTCCAAGAAGGGAGGATTTGTAATATCCCCTTTTAGGGAACATTATTTATATGCCTCATTAGCCATTTTATCTTGTCCTGATAGGCTAACCAGGGCTTGATTGGGGTCAGTATGATATTTGGCCTAGGGAATTTCAGTTTCAGGCCAATCAAAGTAGTTTCTGCAGGGTTTCCAGATACTTACTATTCATAGTAAGTCAATAGAGTTCAATCTTCATGGCATTTCAATATTGGACTTGGAGCGTATCGCCAGGAGCTTTCTGGCAAGCTATCACACGTCCTATTCTGAGTTTTTTGGTCATCCATTTTAAAGCCAGAAGATTTCATACTTTATTATTATGTCACTATTATTAAATGGATGTATTACTTTAAAAGTGACAAAAAGTGAGAATATAAAAAGACAGAGAAGGGAAACTGAAGATTCATAGCTATTGCTTTAAAAGAAGGAATGAAGACTCATTTGGCATATGCTTAGTTTTATGAATTTGTTTTCTCTTGGAGAATCCAGGAAGCTTCAGCTTTCAGTTCTGAAACCTGAGAACGGAAACCTTTATACCTTCTCAGTGGATTGGATGGAAACCCAGTTCATCTCTAAGGTAGATTTGTGACGGATTTCACCATTGCATGTCCAGGTTCTTATTATTTGATATTTTGTTACATTTTTTAGTTTGGATTTGGATTGTGAGGAATCCCACTGTTATTGTATTGTTGTTGTATAATACAATAATATTTGCTAAGGGTTTAATGGAATATATTGTTGGTTATTGTTGTTGAATCATTGGTTTATTGCATGCATTTATTTTTTTAAATCTACATGAGATATATTTGTGGGAATTTGGGGAAAATATCCGGTTTGGTACATTTCAGATAGTCTCAAGTGTTTCCCCCAAATGGGTAAAATTTCTTCTTGGTCCTGGAGTAAATTGAGCCATAAATTTGGGTTTAGGCTTGGTATTTCCTTGATTGTTGTTGAAAGAGTTGTTGTTAAAAGGATTATTGGGGGATTGGTTAACATTACTAGTTTGACTAGTGAAACCACTTGAAAGATTGAAAGGTTTTGGTTTGAGATTGTGAGCTTCCACTGCTTCAATGACTAAATTCTTATTGGTATTCTTCAACTAAAACTTTGGTTTATCATTATTGTTATTGTTTTAAGAATTGTTGTTGAAGTGGGTATCTTTGTTATTTGAAAAGGTTTTTTTCATCCTTGTAGAGCTTTAGCTCCCCATTTCTTACTAAATCATCTTTTATTCAGATTCTATTTTCTATCAATTTTTGAAAGCTTGGCAGACAATTAAGTTGTAACTTGAAGTTTATTATTGTAATTAAGTTGTTTATAAATATATCCTTTTTTTTAGGTACACTTCATGGATATTTAGCAAATATTCTTCTCCATCTTTATAGAAATCTTAAAAATGATTCTCCACTTCTTTTCTTAGTATTGCATAGGTCTAACATGGTAATTTATCATTCAATTTTGTTGTAATATTGATTAACAAATTTGGGTATTAATTCATCAAAAGTCTTTATACCTGGAGGTAACTTCGAAAACAATTCCATTAATGTCTGACCAAGGCTTCAGGGAAACAACCTCGTCAAATAGGTTGGTTCATGGAGAAATTCCATGCTTAAGGTGCCAAATTCCCTTATGTGATCTTGTGGGTCCGGTGTACCCATATATTTGTCATTCTTTGGGAATACCATGTTTTGGGGAAAAGGTTTCATAAATAGGTTTTTCTCAAATAAGAAAGGGAAAATGACTTCTATTGAGATTTTTTTAGGGGTAGTCGCTTTCTTCATTTTATCCATATGTGCTTCTAAAGACTTGAGTTGTTCATTCATATCTTTTAAAGGATTTTCTTATTCCTCATCCGATGTTAATTTGGATGTGTCAAAGTTATGAGGAATTTTAACCCTTAATTGAGCTAAGGTGAGGAAATATCGATCTTTATCTCTTTCTAGGATCTTTTCCATCATCTTTAAAAACATAGGGTTTTGAGAAACTTCATTAACCTTTTCCTCAGTTAATTCTTCATTATGGTCATTATAAATTCTCCATTGTTGTTTTCCTCAAACCATGAATTAGTTGCCATTGGGACCTCTTCTAATTCTTCCTCTTGGTTTTTCTCTTGAAAGGGTTGATAAGGAGAATGAGGAGTCTCATATAGATAGGGTATTTATTCTCTCAACATGGTTTTGTCTTCTTGTAAAGACAATTTAATGTAATGGGATCTTGTCTAAACCAAAACAAAAAGGAATTTTGAATCTTTGTTGAAATAGTATCCTTTTGAGAAGAATGTTGATGATGTTTATGAACTTTGGATATTTTTAAATGGATGTTGTTTTCTTCAAGATCATGTATCATCAAGCATAGTAATCATAAATACATATGTTTTCTAACCTCTAAAAAGCTACAGATAAAAGTGTATATTCTCAAATTTGTTTTATAAGGTCTCCACAAGAAAACACTACAATCAATCTACCTATAGTTGATTTGGTTCAACATGGCTTAAAAAGGTAATATTGCTAATTAAATGGGTTTTACTCAAGGATTATGTTCAAAGGCATCTTATTAATGCATTACAATGCCTCATGGTAGCGTAAATACTATTTAAGTCCTATAGACCGCTAGAGGAGACTAGGCATAAGATACTTTTTCCCTTTGAATCATTAACTTCAAGAGGTATTTATTTATAGTGGATAGGAGAAATCTAGGTTTAGCTCTGTTTCCACTTTAGGCTGTCCCTCTCACCAGCTTTATTAAAGAAAATCTTAGGATGTGAGACTTCTAAGTTTCTAATATAACTAGCATGTTTATAAAATTAAGGAAATGTAATGACAAGTAGGTCAAGGAGTTTGATCACCCTAAGAAGGATGAGATAATATCCGTATTACTTTATAATTCCAAACACAATTGACAATTTTGTTCTTTCCAAGCCTTTTAACCTATGGAATTAGAACATTTTTGGCATTTTGACCAACTTAAAAAGTTGAGAGCATAGGCCTAATGTTTTTCACTCATAAACAAAGAGGTTTTATTTTAGTGTTTGTTCATTCATTAACCTTTCTTTCTATTGTCAAATTTGGCATGTTTGGCATTTTGATCATCTTAAAAATATGAGAGCATAGGCCTAATGCTTTATTTGAAAAATAATAGTAGGTTTCTATTTAAGCTAGATTTTGACTTTTGAAAAGTCACAAGTTAAGAAATTACTTGAATTTAAAAGGATTTAGAACTCACCTTGTTCGAAGCTTATGCACATTTTTGTGAAGGTTTTATTTTTTCCAATAAGTATCTTGGCGATCGTTCCCATTCCTAAGAATCCCCTTCATAAACGTTAATTCGACACAAGACAATCCAAGGTGAAGAAAAACATGAGTATTTGCATAAACTTGAAGGAATTTCGAAGTTAATTTGATGAAAAAATCTAAAAAGGAGAAGCCTTAAAATTGATCATAGGAATATTGTAAAAATCTAAATACAAATTGAGCATTTTGATATAATGATTATATTCTTTAATGTCCCCATCTAAGATTTCAACAATATTTGCATTATGAATCACTTTTCCATATTTATTAATTCTTTTTACCTCCTTTTCTTTGTGATAATTTGTATTCGAACTGCAAGTTTCCTTACCTTCTTGTGGTCTGACATCTGTAAAATATTTTAATTGATTTCAAATTCATGAATTTAAAATCTTTAAATTGCAGGTTGTACGCGCTTTTAAGAACTTTATACGCATTTTTATTGATCTTACTATGCACTAAACTTTACTTCATGTGTGCTGCTATTTAACTCCTACGTGCTGAAAGAAATATTATAATTAAGCACAGAAAGAATGTTAAACAAGAGTCAAAAATTTCATCGATAGGCGCTAAAAGAAAATAGATATGAGATAGAAGAAATATGGCATATGCTGAAAGAATCCTTGTAGGCACCAAAATTTTATCTGTACGCACTAAACTTTACTGCTTACTCGCTAAACTTTGCTTCATGTGCGCTAAACTTATGTGCATACACACTCCTGTACCTGCAAATCTCAAATTTGTAATATAAATTCAACAAAAAATAGTCAAAAATTCAAAAAATCTTGTTATATTGAGGCATCTTGCCCACAGTGCCATTTGTGTATCACGAAATACCTTCATAGAATTAGTTCAATCAATTCAACTCAAAAAAATGAAATATGTAAGATAATTAGAACATTGAATTGAAGAAATTGATAAACATACTATGGTATCTAATTAGAAGGACAATATGAATGCTCTTAGATTTGTAAAGCATTCCTAAAGTGACAACCTCTAAAATAAGAGTTAAAATGATGATATATGATGTAAATTATACCAAAAACATGATGAGTTATGACATTAAATGAATCTAATTATGCTATTGAATTGAAATTACTCTAACCAATGGATGCAAATTTGACTATAATGATGATGCAAATGATAGTGGATATAAAGTTGTGGTTTTCATTGAGAAATGCATTCTATTTATAGGATTTCCCCAAGGGTAGGGGGTAGAGTGAGTTAACCATGATTAGATGAGAGAGGTTGAGTTGTGTTTCAAATAGGAGGACAAGATGACAAAATGGGTGGTGAGGATAGCGAAGGGTAAATGAGTGGCTAAGATAGAAAAGTTTGGAGTGATCCATGTGCTTTCAATCCTCTCTTATCATTAGCTAATTGATTTTTGTCCCCTTTGTTGAAGATGGGAATTAATTAATTGGAACAATTAATTAAATTAGTCATGTAGGGGAATTAGATGGGTTGGATTTGATTTATGTAATTTGAACTACATAACTAATTGATCAAATCAATTACATAGTTTAATTAATCCCTTTTGGCTTGTATTTAATTAATTAATGTCTTTGTTAATTAGTCCATAATGTTGACTTTATTAGACCACATTGACTTTGGTTGACCAATTTAGGGTTTCTACACTAGGCCAGTTGTCTGAATTAGTGCTTGAGAAGGCCTCCATTCCTAAATACTCTAACCCTGGTAGTCTAGTATTTAACATTGTTATCAATGGGGTTCAGGTTAAGAATTCATTAGTTTACTTAGGGGTAGCCATTAATGTTATGACTAAAGACATGAAGCAACAACTTAATATTACCAACTTAAGAGCCACTCCCACAGTCCTGCAACTTGAAAATAGTTCTACAGTCAAACCTAATGGTATGGTAGAAGATTTGGTTGTTACCTTATATTCTTGGGAATACCCTAATGATTTCATGATCCTTTCACCCAAGGAAACATTGGGCGGATATCTAATTATACTAGGAATACCTTGGCTTTCTATTGTTGATGCCTTCATAGCATGTAGGTCAAGTAATGTGACTATTTCAGATGGTTTATCCACTAAAAAGCTTGCTCTATTGTCCTACACAACCTCAACTTGATGAAGAGCAGTCATTATGGCTACATACAGGGGAAGACAGGGATGAGATCCATTCTGTCCAGCAACTTATGATGATAAAAAGAGAACCTTTCATTGTAATCTAAGAAGAAGATGACATCTTGTCTGACTTTATTCAAAATCACCATGGAGTAGTCCACCAGTTTTGTGAAACTACCCCATGTCCCTTGCAAACTATTCTTCCACCTTATCCTTCACCACAGTTTCCTGCAGCCATAAATTTCTTGCGTACCTTATTGTCCCATGAAGTGCACTCAACCAGTCTATGTGAAATTTCTATGGTAGAATTTACCACAATAATTAAAGTTGCTCCTGGGAAATGTATAAACATTAATAAAGATCTAAATTCATCACAAAAAGAGTATATGATCATATTTTTACAGACTCGTCAGCAAGATTTTGCATGGGACTATAGTGACATAAAAGGATTATATCCTAAACTTTGTAATCATATGATATATATCAGTGAAGACTTCAAACCAGTAAGGCAACCCCAGAGGAGGATCAATCATGCTCTCAGGGAGATAGTCGAAGGAGAATTGCAGAAGTTGTTGAATGCAGGTTTTATATATCCTATTTCTAATAGTTAGTCAATCTCACCTCTTGTCATAGTTCCTAAGAAAGGATGGAGAGTATGTGTAGACTATAGAGATCTTAATTTTGCAACCAAAAAGGATAACTTCCCTCTTCCCTTTATAGATCAAGTCTTTGATAATTTGGCAGGAAAGTAATACTTCTCGTTCTTGGATGGGTTTAGTGGTTACAACCATATTAGGATTTCTCCAGATGACCAAGATAAAAAAAATACATTCACATGCCCCTGGGGAACCTTTTCCTACTCTGTTTTGCCTTTTGGTCTCTGCAATGCCCCAACAACATTTCAAAGAGTATTCATTAGCTTATTTTCTTATATCTCCCATGACTATATGGAAATCTACATGGATGACTTTACTGCATACATGGATCAAATTTTTGAAGAAGCAGGGACCAATTTAGGAAAAAAGTTATAGAGACGTGAAGACCACAATTTTTCTTTGAACAACAAATAATGCTTCATGATGATGCAGGAAGGAGTCCTCTTGGGCCATTATATCTCTCCAACAGGATTTCAAGTGGATCCATCTGAAATTGAGGTGATTTCAAACCTTTTTGTACCTACTAAATAGAAGGAAGTCATAATTTTCTTGGGTCATGTAGGCTACTACAGGAGGTTTATTAAAGATATTAGTCAAATTGTAGCACCATTGTATAATATTTTGAAGAAGGAAGCTGAGTTTGAATGGACATCAGGTTGTAGAAAAGATTTTGACAAATTAAAAGCAGCTCTAACCAAAGGCCCTATGTTAAAGGGACCAAATTGGTCATTTCCATTCCATATTCATATTGATGCTTTTGATTATACCATCAGAGTAGTTGGAGGATAGAAAGAAGGATCAATTAAACATGTCATCTACTATGTTAGCAAGAATCTCTAGGGAGCCAAATTCAAACTATATTGTCATTGAAAATAAATGTTGGTAATCATTTATGCTCTTAACAAATTCAAGCATTACCTAACTAGGAATCAAATATTTGTACACACAGATCATGCAACAATTAAGTATCTCATGAACAAACATTCTATTGTAGGAAGGTTAGCAAGGTGGTTGTTGTTAATGCAAGAATTTGATATCATAATTGTTGGCAAGCTTGGCAAAGATAACATAGTGGTTGATTTTCTATCTAGACTGCAAGTAAAAGATGATCTTGCAGCCATTGATGATACATTTCCAAATGAGCACTTATTTTCCATAACTACGCACAACCCTTAGTATGCTAACATAGAAAATTACTTAGTTTTTTGGCAGGACTCCTCCTCACTTTTCACCAAAGGAAACAAGGTTACTTGTGGAGAAGAGTTTCAACTTCTCTTGGATAGCAGATTGAATTTTTTATACTAGTCCAGACCAGATCATGAGAATATGTGTACGTGAGGATAATTTTATGATATTTTGGATCCTTTTCATGATGAACCATGTGGTGGTCACTTTGCAGCCAAGAGAACAACCATGAAGATTCTCAATATAGGATACTATTGGTGATGCAAGAGCATCCTAGGGTACTTGTAAATCCTGTATCACCAAAAATATTTTTTGGTTTGGTTTTGGTTTCTGTAGCAAGCTTGGTTGGAGACTTGATTTTCTTGCTCATTAGTGGCAATTATCGGTTAGACTATTTGTTGCTTCATCGACAGACTCGGTGACTGGTGTCGATGGTGCATGATGATTCTTTTCTCGGTGGTGTCTTTTCTATGGTGTTCAACTCGATTGTGCCTCTCACTGAGTGGTTTGGTTTCAGTGTTCTCGATCATTGACGAGTTTTTTTCTGATTGTTTGGGCTGGCTGATTGGTGCATTTAATTTGGGGTTGCGTTCCTTGAGTTTTGGATCAACTGTTGGAGGTGTGAGGACCTAAATTTGATTTGGTTCACTCTCCTATGCAAATTTAATGGTTTTTGGAAGCTGACTGATGAAGAACACATTGATGTCGACTTATATTTTGTTGATTTATTTTAATTGTAAATCCAACTTGTGGTTGTGTTGTATAAAAAGAGGGTTTGGGTAGAGCAGAGGTAGCAG
>MU226309.1:2706881-2728646 GCA_018584345.1 Thuja plicata
GGTAGTGGAAGATTTGTTGTAAAGTTCCATGAATCTGAACTAGGAAAAGGATACCTTGGAGGGATAGTAGCTTGTTGGCTTAAGAAACAAGAGGATTTCTTGGTGGCTTACGAGAACAAGTTTAGATCTTTCTTGAGTTTTCCTACCAGGTTGTTGTCAGTTACAGGTCTCGACTAGTTAAGGGGGTGATCTGAATCTTGTAGAAGATCTCTATGATAGATCTTAGTGTATTTTCTGATGTATGTGGTCGTAACTGAGAAGGCCTTACAGCTCTGCATGTTGCATGTAATTGAATTTCTAATAATTAATGAGTTGACATTGATTACATCTTGTTCTGTTGTGGTTTCTGACATTGTTCTTGTTGTTGGCTGCAAGTCTAGACATCTCTTTTGAGATCTCTCCATCCTTGACTACATCAAGTGGTATCAGAGTGTGGTTAGATCTTGTTGTGGCAATTTCAAATATTAATTCTAGAATTCTCATGTTCCTATTGTGTTGTTGTGAGGTGGCAGTGCATGGATCTGACTTACATCAATGAAGGATTTTCACAAGGTGACCAGAAAGGAGATTGATTTCTACTTGAGGAGTTTGCACTTAGGGATTTGGAGATGCCTCCTTGGAGAATAAATGCTAGGATGATTGATCAGAAGAAAAAGGATATGTAAGATGAGATCTGTAATGAAATGGTTGAATTGAGGAATGAATTCATGGAGGGAATTAGAAACATGGTTGTTGGATTACAGAGAGGTCCTAGAACCGAAGATACTTATGAAGAAGCTGCTGAAAATTTTGAGGTTGTTGGATCTAGTGGGGATGACAGAGCCAATCAGATGGAGAGATTTGGTGAAGACAGAACTGATCAATTGTAGAGATCTAGTTCTCGGTTGGGTAAAAGTTACCGAATAAAATTTCTCAGATACATTAAGACCCGAGGATTTAATTGATTGGATCGGTGAGTTAGAAGACTACTTTAAGATGGAAGGTAATGGAGATCTTCTTAGAGTGAGGATATAAAAAACTAAGTTAAAGGGACATGCTACTCTTTGGTGGAAATAATTACAAAGAGATAGAGAAGAAGAAGGTGAGATGAAGATCAATTGGTGGAGGTTGATGGTGACAAAACTTAAAGCTAAGTTCATTCCTACCGACTATGAACTTGAGTTGTTTAAGAAGTTACAAAATATAAAGCATCAAGAGATGACTATGGAAGACTATACCAAGGAGTTCTACAATTAGACCATTTGGTTTGGGCACAAAGAACTTTCTAAGGAAAAGGTAGCAAGGTATATTAATGGTCTAAGATTCAATATGCAGGATGAGAATGGTATGTTGAAGATTGACTCAGTTGAGGATGCTTACCAGTATGCCCTGAGGGTAGAAACTAAGTTAAAGAGAAGATGTCATAGTAATTCTTGAGGGAAAGAGAATCAAGAGCAGTCGGTAAAGGATAAACTAAGAGTTGAGGAGGAACCAAAACCTATTGAACAGAGGAGAAAGGCAGCTAGAGGTGTATTTAGAGGTACATGCTATAACTTTGGAGAAGAAGGACATTGATCATTTGAATGTCCCCATGCAGATAAGAAGGTAGGTAGTCACTGAAGTGGTATGGTGAATGAATTTGTAAAGAATGAACCTGAGGTGGAAGGTGTGAATATTTTGCTTAAGAGAACATTATTTCCCATGAAACAAGTTGATTCTTGTCAAAGGAAGAACTTGTTTATGACTATTTGTAAGTTTGGTGGTAAATGTTGTAAGATTATTGTTGATGGAGGGAGTACTGATAACTTGGTTTCTAAGGAGATGGTTCAGAAGCTTAGTTTGAAGAGGTTGAAACATCCTTGTCCTTATATGATAAGTTGGTTGCAAGAAAATCATGCAGTAGAAGTGATGGAATAATGCATGGTAAGTTTTCACATTGGTTCTTATAAGGATGAAGTTTTATGTGACATTGTGGAGATGAGTTATTGTCATGTTTTACTTGGGAGACCTTTATAGTATGATAGAGAGGCTATTCATGATTGTAAGAGGAATTTCTTAACTATCCTAAAAGATGGACAAAATTTTAATTTGATTCCTTTGAAGGGTGAAGATGAAGGAAGGAGGAAATTGAGCGTTGAAAGGAGATCTAAGATGACTACAGAGGTTGTTGGAGACATTCAAGTTCAGAGATCTGAAGGCACATCAAAGAGTGCTAGTGGTAAGAGGAAGTAAAAGAAGAACCGAGGCATGGGTGTATCGGTTGAGAACTTGGAGGATATGTATACCAAGAACCAGTTTGGGATCTATGTGTTGAATCCCAAAAAATATTCGTTGAGCTCTTGAGGACATCTTTTCTCACTTGGGGTGTCTGATGCATGAGCATCCTAGGGTAGTTGGAAACCCTATATAACCAAAAATATTTTTTTGTTTGGTTTTGGTTTTGGTAGCAAGCTCGGTTGGAGACCTAAGTTTCTCAATCATTGGTGGTAGTTCTCAGTTGGAAGATGTGTTGCTTCACCAAAGGACTTGGTGACTAGGCCTGGTGGTGCTTGATGATGCTTTTATCGGTGGTTTATATTCAGTAGTGTTTGGATCAGTTGTGCCTCTCACCAAGTGGCTTAGTTTTGGTGATCTTGATCACTGACTAGGTTTTTCTTATTGTTTGGGATAGTCGACTGGTGCATTTAATTTGGGGTTGCATTCCTCGAGTTTTAGATTGATCGTTGGAGGTGTGAGGACCTAAATCTAATTTGGATCACTCTCCTATGAAAATTTAATGTTTGTTGGAATTTGAATGATTAAGAACACGTTGGGTGTTGTTTTCTAGATGTCGACTTATGTTTTATTGATTTATTTTAATTATAAAGCCAACTTGTCATTGTGTTGTATAAAAAGAGGGCTTGGGTAGAGTAGATGTAGTAGAGGGGAGGTAGTAGAAGAGTTGTTATAAAGGTTTTCATATCTAAAATAGGAGAAGGATATCTTGGAGGGATAGTAGCTTGTTGGATTAGGAAACACGAGGATTGCTTGGTGGCTTGCAAGCATAAGTTTAGATATGTCTTGAGTTTTTATGCCAGATTGTTGTCTGTTACAGGTCTGGGCTAGTTAAGGGGGTGATCTAAAGCTTGTAGAAGATCTCTGTGATAAATCTTAGTGTATTTTCTTATGTATGTGGTCGTAACCGACAAGGTCTTACAACTCGGCATGTTGCATGTAATTGAATTTCTGATAATTAATGAGTTGAAATTGATTACATCTTGTTTTTGTTGTGGTTTTCATTGTTGTTCTTGTTGTTGGCTGTAAGTCTGGACATCTCTTTTGAGATCTCTCTATCCTTGACTACTTCAACTACCCAATTTTACATAAGGATGCAAAAAAATCTACCCAGAAGTGTGATAGGTGTTAGAGGATGGGTAGACCAACCAGATCAGATGAAATGCCTTTATTTCCCCAAGTGGTTGTGACTTCATTTGACAATTGGGGCCTAGACTTTGTAGGGCCAATTGAAGCATCCTCAAATGTAAACTCCTATATTATGGTATGTACATACTATATTACTAAATGGGTTGAAGCTCAGCTAATGAAGCATGCAAGGGAAAATAAGGTTGTTGAATTTCTATATGAGGATATTTTCACATGGTGTGGAGTTCCAAGAGAAATAGTCACTGACCAAGGATCACAATTTACTTACACCTTGATTACAACCTTGGTTAATGAATATAACATTAGGCATAGGAAATCCTCACCCTACCAGCCTCAAGCCAATGGACAAGAATAAGTCACCAATGGAGAGATTGAATCTATCCTTACTAAGATAGTTGCACTCCATAAAAGGGATTGGTCCAATCGACTACAAGAAGCCATATGGGCCTACCAAACTACTTGGAAAACTACCATAGGATTCACACCATTTGAGTTGGTGTATTATAAAAAAGTTGTTATGCCCATTGAATTTGAGCATAAAAAAATTAGAACAAATTTAAACTTGGAGATAGACCTCACCACTACTAAAAAGGATCGAATCCTATAGCTGAACACTTTGGATGAACATAGAAAGTTGGCCTCTGTAGCACACAAAGATTATACATAATTGGAGGAAGAATTGGCATGATAACTATATCAAGGAAAATAAATTTCAACCTGCGGATTGGACTCTTCTCTATGATTCTAGATATAAAGGTACTCTAGGTACATTCCAAACCCATTGGTTGGGACCATATAAAATCATTGAAGTATTTTCCAATGACATAGTACAGTTGACCATAATTGGTCCAGTGATATTCAAATTGCTTGTCAATGGCCATCATTTAAAGTTGTATAATGAGCCAACTAGCATATTAGAGTTCATGCAACAATTCAAGGAGGACCAGTCCTCTAAGTTTCCTATAGCCAAATAATTAGGACTACATGTCCTCCATTCTTCTCTATAGGATCACTAAAACCATGATCTCATAATAAAAAATTCCACATTTTATGGAAGTGCCTTTTATTAATAATAAATTCACATTACACGTACAATTCCTCTTTTTATCCAATGTCCTCATCACTTCATCACACATTTTCAAACTTGACTTCCAATTATTCTTTCCAGTGGTCGTGCAACTCATTAATAGATGACAAAGCAATAGGTGTGTGCAAGGTATGTTGAACATTTATTCTACTCAAGTGTATTTATTTAACTTCAATTCCATTTATATCGATATGTCATATGGTTGTTATTAGAAATTATCCTACGTTGCACCTTCCTCAATAGGCAGACCTATTGTTTTTTTAAGGTTGGGGGGTAACACTTGTGTGTCACCTTGCATGTCATGTTTATTCAGATTCATTATGTCACCACCCAGATTATGTCAATATTATTAGAGGGAAACTGTATGTGAATGAAAATTGATGTGATGGTTGAATCGAAGTTAAATCTTTTAGTACCCATTTATATTTTACCCCTCATAATACCTCTTGTGTCCAATGTGTTAGCATCTCAGTTACAATATTTTTTTTGAATGTCATGTCAGCTTTAATGGTTGAAATCTTGTTTTTGGGGTGAAAGAGAGAAAAAAGGTATTTGGACGAGAGAGTGCAGATTATTGGAGTGATAAGGAAGTTGAAGGATTTTTTATTTTCAAATATTGTCTTCCAAGCATTTTTGAGTTTTGTAGTTGTTTGTAAAGGGTTTTGTGCATAATTGAGCTTCAGCATGGGAGGAACTCCTATCCTCCATGAACCTACCATTCAAATTTTCCTTTAGGACTAAGATGGTCAGCAAGCATTCCAAGATTGTGGTTGGATAGATTATTTCCTTAATATTACAAAATTTAATGATGACATTGCCCTAGAATTTGGCTATACACTCAAGTATGATGTATCCAACATGAAAGGGTAAAGGGTAAAGGTCACTGAAGGATGTATAGATAAAGTGAATGGCTTGCACAAAGCAGGAGAAAACTTTCCAAATTCAACAGATGTGAGAACACCTCATGCTCAATTCACTCATCCAAAAGACCCTGCTCTAGAGGTGGATAAGTAGGGCACAAAGATATTATCACTACCACATGATTATATATGAATAGCTTCTTATGTGATGAAATACCTAACTTGTGAGGAAAGGTAGTAATGTCTTCATTCTCTTCACTTCAAGCTATTGAGTCATATACACTATGGCCAAAGGATGAATGTTCCCAATATTTTATATAATCTACTCCTGCACAGTGCCAGTGAAGTCTAAAAAGGTAAGCTTAACTCTTTATCACTCCATTGTTTGATTAATATTTTGGTAGAAAGGGCACTGAATGAAGTCTCCAATATGTCCTCGCAAAAGTTTTTAGTTGTTAGGAGGTTCACATTAAAGAATGCAGATCCTAGTGGACAACCATTAACCCATAGGGTTAGTACACTTGAAGGAACCTTTAAATTTAGGGAAGAACCCTCCTCCTCAGGGGTGCATCACGAAGCACCTCCTGCACCTGAACCTCATGCATAAAAATACTCCTCTGATAAGATAGAGCAAACCCCACTAAGGCCAAACATTGAAAGCTCTCCACAAAGTTTTGTGAGGACTAGGTCTGCAACAAAGAAAAATAAAGGGAAGGAGAAGGAGGTCGAATAAGAGGAGGAATGGGTAGAAAAAAAAGATAATGTAAAAACATCTCCTAGTTATAAAAGGAAAAGGAATATTATAAAATACCCTCTTGCAACTACTATAGAGACCAATAAATGTCCAAGGAAATCTAGCAAAGTAAAGTTCTTTAAGGTTAGTGAAGAGACACCTACCAGGAGAAGCCATAGGTTGAAAGAGAAACCTCCAAAGAGGACTCATACAGAAAAAGGTAGTGCTTCTCTTAATGTTGAATCCTCCAAATCTACAGAAGAGTGTGATGGTTTAGATACCTATGAAAGAGAGGATGACATACAAGGGGAGCCAATAAAGGATTATCACTACCACATGATTATATATGAATAGCTGCTTATGTGATGAAATACCTAACTTGTGAGGGAAGGTAGTCATTTCTTCATTCTCTTCACTTCAAGCTTCTCAGTCATATACGCTATGGCAGAAGGATGAATGTTCCCAATATTTTATACAATCTACTCCTACACAATGCTAGTGAAGTCCAAAAAGGTAATCTTAACTCTTTATCACGCCACTGTTTGATTAATATTTTGGTAGAAAGAGAATTGAATGAAGTCTCCAATATGTCCTCGCAAGATTTTTTAGTTGTTAGGAGTTTCACATTAAATAATGCAGGTCCTAGTGGACAATCATTAACCCATAGGGTTAGTACACTTGAAGGAACCTTTAAATTTAGGGAAGAACCCTCCTCCTCATGGGTGCATCCTGAAGCACCTCCTACATCTGAACCTCATGCATAAAAATTCTCCTCTGATAAGATAGAGCAAACCCCACTAAGGTCTAACATTGAGATCTCTCCACAAAGTTTTGTGAGGACTAGGTCTACAAAAAAGAAAAATAAGGCGAAGGAGAAGGAGGTCAAATAAGAGGAGGAATGGGTAGAAAAACAAGATAATGTAAATACATCTCTTAGTTATAAAAGGAAAAGGAATATTATAAAAGACCCTCTTGCAACCACTATAGAGACCAAGAAATGTCCAAGGAAATCTAGTAAAGTAAAGTTCTTTGAGGTTAGTGAAGAGACACCTACTAGGAGAAGCCAAAGGTTGAAAGTGAAACTGCCAAAGATGACTCAGACAAAAAAAGGTATTGATTCTCTTAATGTTGAATCCTCCAAGTCTATGGAAGATGGTGATGGTTTATATACCTATCAAAGAGAGGATGAAAAATGAGAGGAGATAATAAAGGAAAAAATTTTGCAGGAAGAGACAAATGTTTTTATGCAAGAAGATCATATACAACAAGGCCAAGATTTGGATGGTCTTACTAATTTGAATGTTGCAGCACAACAGATGGCTAAGAATGCTCTAGTAGTTTGGATAGGGGGTCCAATAAACATACATACAGAGGACCCACAAGAAGAGGAGGAAGAATTAGACACTCCTCTTGACATTTCTACTCCACTTGTTATAGACTTGAGTCTTTATAAATAAATGTTATTGAAACAGAGTTAGTGGGAGTTGGAAAAAGATAGCCTACAAAGGGTAATTGATAATCAAAGGATTGGAATTCAAAATAAGGATAATGAGATCACTAAGCTGAAGGATAGGATCACTACAATCACAGCAATGGTTCCTGAGATTATGCAATGCATATCACCTTTCAGAGTATACACCCTCTATTTATAAGAACAATATTTGAATTTCAGGTTGATGAGGGTTGTCTGAGGGTTAAATCCTTCTCTAGAATAAGTTGAAGAATTCTATGAGGTATTCAATTCCTCTCCTGCAACCATAAATAACTTACTATGTGAGTTATATTTGCACAATTTTGTTGTTTCTCATAATACCACATGCAATCCACTTGCATATATTAGAGATATACAACTACAAGCTTTCATGTCATGGATTCAAAATGAGATCGGTAGGGAAATGTAGGAAGACCCACGCAGACAAGAGGAAACATATGCTCCCTTATAGTTAAGGGATGAATGAAAAGAAGCCAGGACACTGTATTATGACTGGTTGTGGTTGTTTACAGAGGAGACTCACAGGAAAAGAATTCAATCATTAAGAGAAGAGGCATTCCAGGAATATGAGCATATGGGTAGGTGGTGGAGAAGAACCAAACCAAGCAAGGAATTTAAAGAAGCAATTGTGGATTTATTAGTGGGATCAAGGGTCTAGAGGACCTAACTATGATGTATTGAGCACAATTGTGGCATTTGGATGTAATGAAAATAATAAAATGGATATAATTCCTAATGGTCCTTGTAAGGACCATAGGACCAAAATATGTAACGATGGCACAATTGATTCCCAATAAGTTCAATAGGTATTGTTTAGTATAAATGATGTAATAAGGCCAAATGATAAGCCTTTGAATTGGTTTTAGGGTCCTAGGGGTTATATTTGTAAAGATAGAAAATTTGAATATTCAAAATCCAACAGTTAGTTGGAAAGGGTGGGTACTACGTAGTTTTGTTAGTTCTGGCTGCACTTTTGATCATAGAAGGATTGTAATAGCATGGGGGAATCTATTTGAATCCAAGGAAGGCGAGATAAGAAACCAATGTTTTTTGGTTCAGGTTTTGTAATAAAGATAATTTAGTTTTCCTACAATTTCTTGTTCATTTTCTCATGTCTTGGTATTCACAGGGCTGCAACTTACATTCTCACATATTGGAAACTATTCTTGATTGTTTTGGAAAGTTATTCGTACATGTTTGCATCCATTTGAAGTCCAAAATAATCTATTTCCTGACTGTCCTATTTAAAAATTAGGAATTAGGCAATTTTGAGAGTCTTTATGATATAAAGACCCATTCTTCTTTATGTTTACCCTCTATACCTTGTAGAATGGGTAAAACAAGATGTAAAATAATGACTACTAACATGAATTAATGTAGGAAGTAGAGGTTGGTTGCAGGTGATCACAGTTGATGGAAGTTGCCTTGGAAAAGGGCATAGTTGAGTGGGGTCAGTATTGGATCTAATATTCTACCTTCATGAGGGTATGGTTTTCTGATGGATTATTTTTATGATTTAATGTATGGTGAATCAACTTTGGTTCAATTTTGGAAGTGTTCAGAGATGTCATTTTGAGGAAGCCCTAGTTTTAAGGGCCTACTAGTGAGGGTTTGTTGGTTCGCCTATGAAATGGCCATGGATAAGAAAATGAGTGCCAAAATCCTTTGATTGGGACCAAAATAGGAGACTTACACTTATTTTTGTGTCTTGGTAAGGTGTTTTTATTATAGTTGCTTTGGAAGAGTGGGCTAATTAGGTCTATTTGGAGAGGTAGCAGGGTAGTGTTCGTACATATGGTATAAAAGAGTGATATGTCATTTTGGGATATGTTGTGTAAATTTTAAAAGGGTATCTGAATCTACCATTTTTTTGTAAATTTTTTTGGTAAGTTTGAGAGAAAAGTCCAAAAAATAGGTTTGGAAGGGCTACAAGGAGTGCCGAGGTTGAGCCCGGGTAAGGGTAACTTGGAAGATCAATGGAAGTGTGAATATAGTCTATTAGGAAATGTTGGATATGGTGTATAGAGACCCTATGAAGTGTTTAACCAAATATTTTAACTTGGTTGTTGAGTTTGTGTACTTGGAAGGAACCTATTAAGAAGGGTGAAGAAAGACTATCCTTGGTTAATTAATCGGTTTGTTGTGTAAGCCATCTTATTTTGGGTTGGAATACTTAGCAGTGGACATACCTCTGTGTCATACCGATATCATTTCCACTATTAGGTTCTTTAGGGGATAAGAAGAAAGGAGTTTGAGTAGTGAATTGTGGAAGAGACAAGATGCCACCAAAACAACAAATAACCAGGGAGAACCAAGAGTTGAAAGAGACCTTGGAGATGGAAAGGAGAGAGAAAGAAGCATCAAGCTATAGAGAGATGAGATAGATGAGATGAGAGAATGCAATATTAGTGGCAAGGTTGGAAGCTTTAAAGAGAGGGCCTAGGAGAGAAGAACAAAGNTGAAAGAGACCTTGGAGATGGAAAGGAGAGAGAAAGAAGCATCAAGATATAGAGAGATGAGATAGATGAGATGAGAGAATGCAATATTAGTGGCAAGGTTGGAAGCTTTAAAGAGAGGGCCTAGGAGAGAAGAACAAAGTATACATGGGGTGATGAAGTAGAAGTACATAAGAGGGCAGCAGATGAAGATGATGAGTTTGATACCGATGAAAGAAGGAAATCAAGGTTTTGAAGGTAGTACAAGGGAGAATTAATAGAGCTCATGTGGATCTACCTATCTATCAAGTTATAATGGAAAATGAAGAGGTATTGGGGTGGATGGAAGCCCTTGAAAATTATTTTGAGTTAGAAGATATGGATGAAGACAAAAAGGTGAAATTTTCTAAGGCAAGGTTGAGAGGGACTGCCCTAACTTGGTGGAGTAGTGTATAGACATAGAGAGTGGCAAGAGGGATGAATAAGGTCACAACTTGGAGTAACATGAAGGCTATGGTGAAGGAACAATTCCTACCATCATATTTTCCAATGCAAACTAAGAGGATGAGATAGAATTTGAAGCAAAAGGACATGGATGTTGTGTCCTATAATAAGAAATTTCAAAAACTAAGTATTAGAGGCGGATTGGAAGATGAGAAATAAATAGTGGATAGATACCTTAATGGGATAAAGTATAATCTGCAAGATGAGATAGGATTGAGTGTGCCAAAAACACTTGGGGAGTGTTTTCAATTGGCTATAAGGGTTGAAGAAAAGGTGAAGAGAAAACAAGTGAGGCAAGGAGGAAGTGACAAAGGTGGAACAAATAGAGGAAGTTGATGACATGTAACTAATTGAATGTTTGAAGATGTTAAGTTCATCACCAAAATGTAGAAAGATAGTGCAAGACATTAAATTAGTTAATGGATTGTATTGTCATTAATGTCAACTTGATATAATCTAAATGGTTATATTCAAAGGGTCAAAGACTTCAGAGAATCTAAGAGAAAAAGATTATGCTTTTAGTAATGCATAAAAGACAAGCATTCACAGTGTAACTTCAAACACCAATGGTCAATGGACACTGATAGACAGAGATCACCGAAAGTCAAGTCATAGTATTTCCCGAGAAAGAACACCGATGAGCATTACTGACGAGAAGAATCACAAGGAAACCGATAGACAAAAACATAGTGCAAACCGACAGAGAAACCTAAGGAGAACATAAGTGTTGACCGAAGCTATCAAAGAGTTCAAAACTGAAATTAACTTGAGTTCAGAAATGACAAAATATCTAGCTGGCAAAGCTAAATATAAACTTAACTAGTATTTATCCTTGTTTACATCGACAAGATAAAGCCAGAGATAATCAATGGATTTAAACCTGCTTTGTATAGTTGGCATGAAGATCTCTGCAAGAAAAATCAAGAGTTTTTCTTTAAATCTAATTGGCGAGAATTGTGGATCATGCCAAGATCAAGAAGATCAAGAACCTAATAATGGTGATATAATGTCTATAAAGAGACAACGCAATTTATTTTGAATTGTGGTGGGTGAATGAATGAAAAGAGGATGCTGAAGAGAAACTGATGAAGAGCAACTTCATACAGTCCTGATCAATCAAGTTGAGGAAAGAGCTAAAGTTTTTTGTGAACACCGAGAAATAGAGCACAACATCACTGAGAAGAATCAAAGTGGAGTAAAGATATAAACCAAGATATATTGATCAGAATAGTTTTATGAGATTACAATAGATCTAAAAATCTGCAAGTATAAGTTGTATTTGAACAGATCATATTGTTTCAGTTTAACCATTGATTCAGAATGTCTCTTAACCGAGTGGGATTTAAAGATCCTTTCTATATTGAGATACATCCCAAGGAGTATCAAGAATTTTGATCATGAAGATATCATGAGATTCTAGATACCTATTGATAGGCCAAGTGAGTGTTTGATCAAGGAAGGTAGCATAGAGATGCCAGATATCAAGTGACAGACTAAACTTTTAAATCCTCTAACAAGGTCACACCTAACAGTGTGTTTGCAACCTTTAACAATGTTGGCTCTTCACCGAGCTCACTTCTGAAGAGTGAAAATTTTGGGTTACCGGTCCCAAGTGGTTTTTCCCTTAACAGGGTTTCCACGTTAAAAATACATGTGTCAATGTGTTTATGAGTCATTACTTAAGTGTTTTGCATTACACATAGCTTAATTGGATTGATTGGTATACTCTAGATAATTTACTTCTTTCGGTTAATTAACAAATTGCTATTCGGTAAACATACAATAGAAGGTTTTACAAAGCATTCCGAATGGTAGTAATTTGATAAAAGTATTTGGAGGCATTCATCTTATAGGACTGAAAATAACTAGAGGCTTAATATTTTGGTACTAAGTTTTTGGGTCGATTATTGGAATATTTTTTAGGCCACTAATTCACCCCCCCCCCCTCTTAGTTATTACTAAAAATTTGTATCAGAGCTTGTGTGCTTAGAAGGGGAGTTTAACAACTCAATCAAAAGATCACAAGATGAACAGATGAGATGTGCCCAAGTTGAATAAAGACAACTTTGCATCATGGAAAAGCAAAATAAGACTCCACCTATCAGGTATTGGAAATGATGTTACTCAATACCTTGATACTAAATATGTGTTACCCACTGCACCTCTCACAGTTGAGAAAATGAGAGAAAATTATGAATATAACTGCATGATGATAGAACTTACCTCATCACTCTCTGATGCTGAGTTTGAAGATGTCAAAACCTACACCTCTACAAAGAAAATATGGGATAAGTTAAAGCTACTACATGGAGGAGATGTCAATGTACTAAGAGCCAAGGCAGAAAGCCTAAGAGGTAGGTTTGATGACCTAAGAATGAAAGAAGGAGAGAACATCACTTAGTATAGCTACAGAGTCAAAGAAGTAGACAATGCTATCTGAGGAGTTGGAGGTACACTAGAAGAAGAGACAGTGGTAAGTAAAATCCTAAGAACCATATTTCCTACATATGCTATTAGAGTTTCTTCTATTCAAGAAATGAGAGCAATTGCACACAATACAGTTACTCTAGATAGTCTGATTGGTAGACTAATTTCATTTGAGATGAATAACTTTGACAATAGTGTTTTACCATCTATGGAATCTGCATTCAAATCTTCATTGAAAATAAGCAATTCAAGTCATAGACATGTTGTTAGAAATGATAGTGATAGTGATAATGAGGATCAAGGACTTGATGAGATTGAAGCACTAATGGCCAGAAGATTTCAGAGAGGCAAAGGAAGATACAAAGGTAAATTACCACTTGTATGTTTTAATTGTAAAGAGGTTGGACACTTTGTTTCAAGATGTCCAAACAGGAGAAAAGATGACAGAGGAAATGATAGATCATATGAGGAGAAGTTTGATAAAGGTGATAATAGAGATTACCGAAGCAACCAACAATCTGATAAGAGAGATACCCAAGAATACAAGGACAAAGGGAAGAAAGCTTGTTACCTAGCTGAGAACAAAGCTGATGACACCGACACTGAATCAGAATACATCGAGATAGTATTTGTAGCCATGAAGGATGATTTAGATGAAGATGAAGAAAGGTATGTATAAACTGCACTCATATCTAACATTAGTAAAAATGATGTATGGATCATAGATAGTGGCTGCACTCATCATATGACCGGTGATAAACAAAAGTTTGTGACTTTTGAATACTATAATGGTGGATCAGTAAGAATGGAAAATGATACACCTTGTCCAGTTGAAGGTAAAGGAACCATAATGCTGAATAACATGATCAAATGTGAAAATTCTTATTGGGTTAAAGGATTGAATTACTATTTGTTAAGTGTTTCACAGCTAAACAATTCAGGTCATAGAGTAACATTTGAAAATAAGAAGGCAAAGATCTTCAATGAATCAGGAAGTTTGATTGGTACCAGTAAGTAGAAAAAAAGTAACCTTTTCTATCTTGATGACACTAACACCACTTGTTTGATGGATAGAAATAAAGACATATGGTTGTGGCACAAAATATTGTGTCATGTGAATTTTGACAACATGATAAAGATAAGCAACAAAAGGAATGTGAGAGGCTTACCGAGCATGACCAAGCCCGAGCATATCATGTGCAAGAATTGTCAAAAAGGTAAGATGACAAATTCTAGTTTCAAGAGTAAAACCCATACATCTAATGTAATTCTAGAAATAGTCCATACAAATCTATGTGGACCCATGAGGACAAAGAGTTACTATGGAGATAGGTATTTCATTCTCTTTGTTTATGATTATTCTAGAATGATGACAGTCATGTTCTTAAAAGATAAATCTGAAGCATTTAAGATGTTTAAATGGTACAAAGCAATGGTAGAAAAACTAAGTGAAAAGAAATTGAAATGCTTAAGGTCAGATAGAGGAGGGGAATTTACTTCAAAAGAATTTGCTAACTATTGCAATGAGCATGGAATTAAAAGATAGGTCTCTACATTGAGAACACCATAGCAAAATGGAATTGCTGAAAGGAGAAATAGATCAATTGTTGACTGTGCAAGAACACTGATGCTTGAGAAAAGCATCACTCAAACTTTCTAGAGGGAAGTTGTCAGTACTGTTGTCTACACATTAAACAGAGTACAATTGAAGAAGGAAACAAAGAAGACACCCTATGAGCTTTTTTATGGTCATACACCCAATGTAAGTTACTTAAGAATCTTTGGTAGTCAATATTATATTTTTAAGGATGAAAGAAATGGAAAAATTGACTCCAAAAGTGAAGAAGGTATCTTCCTAGGGTACTCAACCAAAAGAAAGGCATATAAGTGTCTTAATAAGTCATCTAACAAAATCATTGAAAGTGCAACTGTGAAAATAGATGAATTTGCAGAAAAGAATGATAAGGAAAGCAAAAGAGAACCTGAGGACTACAACAGGTTTGTTTTTACAGAACCTGACACTCTACCCGAGCAACAATGTGTCACTCCCGAGCATCAGAACATTGCAACTGAGCATCAGGCTACACCTACCAAAAATCAAGATAATCCTCAAGATGATGTTCCGAACAATGGAGATGAGAATGAAGATCATGATGATGATCAAGATGATGAACAAAGAGTTGAATCGAAACTTTCCAAGTATGTCAGAAGACATCATCCATATAATCAAATCATAAGAGACAAGAACGCTAGAACAAGAACAAAAAGTAAGTCACTAAACACCAGATGTTTACTTTGTGATTTTGAGCCTAAATCTGTTAACACTGCACTTGAGAATGAAGAATGGGTCAGTGCAATGAATGAAGAAATAGAAAATATTGAAAAGAATAATACATGGACACTAGTACCTATGCGTGCTAAATGTGGGCCTCTGATTTAGCAGAACACTTCAACATGGTCATTGTTCTTCAGCTGTATACAAGAATGAATATCGATTCATTCACCCTGCATGTCTGAAAGAGTCGACCTGTTGCCTTCTAGAAGGCAGGAGTATGAGCTTGCTCTCAGGTCATTGCAAGCTTAGTGACTACACCGAAGACCTAAACGAAGGATTTAAAACTATATGATGAAAGTAAATTGCTGATTAATCTAAATGATATGCAATTTTTTGTTCATCCAAGCTACTTAAGATTCAGTTTTAGAAGCACTAAATGAAATGTCAGATATTCATTTTAACAACACCAAAATCAAAGTGTGCTCTAAATTAGATTGATTTGCTTCAAAGTAATAAACAAAAAATATCAAATAAAAGCTATGAATGCAAGAAGCTAAGACAAAAATGCAACATAATAACTTTAATTAAAAGATTAGGATCCTTTGTGAAGGAAAAGAGTTTCTCTTTTATAGAAATCTCTCTCAAATCGATGGTCAAGATTGAACAAAAAGAGTGGCTCAGATTCGATTGAAGAAGCACAATCCATGTGCAAGTGATGTGATTGGTCGAGAGATTCAGTTAACTAAACTGACCGATCAGTTGTTTTGGAAACTTCCAAAATCAGTCCACAGTTACTGAAATGTTTCTAAAATGATAATCAGTGGAGAATCAGTTAACTGAGTGGAACTGGATTGTTTCCATTTTGATAAATCAGTTAACTAGATTTGATGATGTCATATGCATTTTTAATAAATTAATTGATTTTGAATGCACATTATGATTTTATAATTAATTTAATTCCTTTTTGATTTAATTGACAATTTTGTAATTTTTATTTAATCAATATGTCATAATATCAATTAAATAATTAACATAAGATATATTTGCCAATGTAATTTGATTTTAGTAATTAATTAATTAATCAAGTAAGATGATTGATTAGGACCTAGGGTTTAGGTCAGATCAGTTTGAATTTGATAATTACCTATTTGATTTAGGACTTAAGATAATCAAGATTAGGGTTTCTTGATTAATTGCTGAGATTGGGGGTCTAGGGTTTAGGTGACCATTTTTAGGTGATTACATTTGCCCCTCTTTGAATTGATGTGCGATCAGCGCATTGATTCAAAGACCTGTTAGCGAAAAGACCAAGAATAGTTTGATTTGAAGCAATGAAACTATTCTTTTGAAGAAGAAGACCGACTTTGACCTTGATTTGATGAAGATCAATCAAAATATATAAAATAGAATGCTTAGTTTGATTTGAAGCGATGAAACTAAACATCTTTTAGGAACTCTTAAACATTTATGATTGGTTTGAATGCATAACCAGTTTGATTTGAAATGATGAAACTGATTACCATTAAGAGATTTGATTAGCAAGCAAATTGACTTGATTTGAAGCGATGAAGCCAATTTGATCAATGTATCTGGTTTCAATAATGATTGCCCTGTATAAGACCAATCTTTTCTGGTTTCGAGTGCATTCACCACTATATAAGACCATTGATTAGGTTGCCTTGATTTAAGATGATCTCATCTTGATTTGATGCGATGAAGCTGAGATGCCCCAAGCGATGGGGTTTTGATTGAAGATGTGATCATTGGAATGTTGTTGTCCTGATCCTGCCCCCTCGGGAGCAAAATTGAAATATGGCTAGGTGCCCCAGTGATGAGAAGCAATTCGATTGATTAGACAATTTAGGAAGAAATTGATTTGATTAAAAAGAGGTCCCATGTGGTTAGGACAAAATCTATACTTGATGAGAGGTCTTGTTGACCAAGATTGACCAATAAGATACATGGATTGATTAGAAGAAAAGCATGAGAGATTTTTATTGGTTGTGCAAGTGGTCAATTTAAGATTTTGATTTCGATCCTGAAAATAGAATCAGGATAGTTGATTTAGCAAGGGGTTTCATGACCACTAGATGATGAGAATATTGATTGGTTAGAATCTCAAATCCTTCACATTGGATAGAGATAAAGTTATTATGTTGATTTCATCACTATACAGATGCAGATGCAGGTGCAAGACTAACATGAATGCAACGAATGCAACCTAAGGTGTAGTCACTGAGCTTTAGCATTGAAAATTTTCATCATTGAGCATTTTGGAACATCGGAGTCGATACAATCCTTACTGGTGCCACTGCAACCATAAGAATATGAATATGACTTTCATCAGATAAGATATGGGAAAATAATGTAAGCATCAAGGCACAAAAGCCGATATGACCTGAACGTTGTTTCTAGTTTTGATAGTGCAAGAGTACACCAATATCTAGGCATTCAAAGCCAAGATAACCATGAGTGCACGCTTGTGTAAACAAATAGATAAATAGCAAACAAGGAGATAGTACCGACCTCACCTATGCATACAAATAAATAGGATCGAGGGATGTGAGGCTTTTTTGCCTTAATGTAGGAGCTCTTACCACATACACCCAGTTTATTTGACATTGCTGGATCATCAGGACCACACCAACAAGCAGTAGACAAAGAAAAGATTAACGAAATCAATGAGAACAGGCAGCATACAGATAAAAGTTTAGCATACTTCAGCCAGTTTCAAAGTATTTCAGATATGTATAGGTATAGGGTGTTGAGAAACACCATTGTGCTTGTGAGTGCTTTATGTTTGATTGCTATCGATCTGTTGTTTACGTTTGCGATATCCAATGTGTGTTAAGAAACACAGATGTGTCTAAAGATAGTGTTAAGAAACACTATTGATTGTGGTGTTGAGAAACACCTATTTGCGTCAGTAGCAAGTTGTCCTTCAGAAATGACAAGATTACTGACTCTGGTGTAATCCAAAGATGTGACCAAATTGGGGACCCATGCCCCAAGTAGCAAATGGCGATAACTAACTTGAATCATGCTGCAAGGATGAATCCGATTTGATTGCCCCCAGGTTATGACTCTGGATCGGTTTCAAGCCAGGAGGGTTCTCAGAAGAACTAGAGTGTCATGAAAGTGACTAAAAGCTATGTACAAACTGAAGCCAAGATTGAGCATTGATAGATGGAGTGCTGAGTACAAGAGGTGCCTGTTTACCAGGTTTTCACCTACTTGGTAGAGATGTTATTTAGCAGAAATTGACTTGATTTGAAGTGATGAAGCCAATTTGCTCAATGTGCCTGGTTTCATAAATGAATGACTCATATAAGACCGATCTGTCTGGTTTCGAGTGCATCCATCACTATATAAGACAATTGATTGGGTTGATTTTGATTATGATAATCTCAACTTGATGTGATGCGATGAAGCTGAGATGCCCCAAGCGATGGGGTCTTTCTTGATGATGTGATCATTGAAAACCTGGTAAGAATGCATGTGTCGCCATCCTTTTTTTCTATATTTTAATTTTTTAAATTTTTCCATTTTTTTTATTTTTTTTTATTGATACATCAAGGTGCCTATTGCTAGGTTTTCACCAAGATGATCATTTTTTCAAGTTTTTTTCCAATTTTTAGGTTTTTTTAGGACATTTTCCAATTTTTAGATTTTTCAGAGATTACCCGATCTCAAGCAAGATCACATTGGTTTTCCCCTAATGTCTAGAAAAGTAGAGGTCATTACAGATTGATCAGAAAGCTGATGGATGAGGAGAATAGACAATGATGAATGAAGAAGGTGAATGCAACCCTCAAAGATAGTCTCCGCAAGATTACCCAAGCTAAGGAAAAATGAATATCACAATGTAGGCTCATGGAGCGGTGCTGGATAGCATATAGGACAATGACCTGATGTCATGAAAAGCATGTGGTCCAAAAGAATGGACATGTCAAGAGACTTCTAAGGACTTGTTTTTCAATTTTGATCAAGACCAAGGGATCAATTGGATAGGATAGGATATAGCTATGATAGCGCAATCGAGATAAGGGTTGATGGAAGCTATAAGTGAACATTATGGAAGGAATGCTCAGAGATAGGCTTAGGATAAACAAGATCATGATAGGATATCATGGATGAGAGCAAGTAAATAGGCTGATGGAAAGGATAATGAATGTTGGGATACATGATGCTCATGGATAGGTTGAACCTTGTCAAGATTACCAGAAGGAACATGGATGCTCATGTGCTAGATGGATGGAAGATATGATAGATGACAATGGAAGGAACTTGCCCCCCAAGTGAATAGTGCAAGTAGGAGGAATTACGCATGATGCCTGTTTGCCAGGTTTTCATCATGGTACTTATCCAAGGCGCCACAAGAAGTGGTTTTCACCATAGAACGGATTGATTTTTTTTTACTTTTGCTACCAAGGCGCCTGTTTACCAGGTTTTCACCAAGGCACTTTTTCTATTTTTTCTTTTTTTGTACTTTTGATCTTATGGAGGAACTATAGCTTCATTCTCTTTAGATAGTGCTGCTTTGAAAGATATACTATGATAGGCCAAGGCCTCTGAAAGTATGCTCAAAGATGCTGATAGGGTGATGGTAGAGAAGAAATGGAGGATAAGGAAGATGATAGCCAAGGAGTTATGTGATGGGTTGGATAAGAGGAATATCAGGATATGGGATGGATGGGTAGTAGGTAGGTGATGGAAAAGGTGATGAGATCAACATTGACACACCCCTTGAAGGGTAGTGGACAAATAGAGGAAAAGTGAATGGAATAGCTCAAGACTTTGATGGATGAGTGTAAATGGATCTTGGTATGCGAGGACCCAAGATGGATGAAGTATTCAAGGTAAAGGACCCAAAATAGAGTTAGAAGATGAGATGTTTAGATGGAGATGAAGTTGAAGACTTTGGAAGCTTGGATGCCAACTCTAACTTTTCCTTTTTGTTCAAGCCTTTTAAGAGAGACTTGGGAATCCACATAACTTTTGATTTTCTTTTTGTATCCAAGTCCTTTAAAATAGGCTTCGGAATGCACATAGTTTTTGATATTTTGTTGCTTTTGGATGACTTAGAACACAATTCTTACATGATGGATTTAGGAACCCATATTTTCTTTGATATTATTGTTTGGTTAGATTTAGAACGCAATTCTTCCATGAAGGATTTTGGAACCCATATTTGCTTTGATATTATTCTTTGTTCAGTGGGCCTTTGCGGTCTCTTTGTAGTCACATGTCGATTAGATGGGACATAGTGATCTTCATATGTAAGCGAATTCTTGGATTTTTGATTTCTTCGTTGCACATCCAAATTGCTTCCAAAAGACTTCAAAATTGTGGATGAATAGGACTAATATGATTGGTTCCCATGGATTGGTTGATAAGGAGATTTCAAGGATGTATGTCTTTTTTGATCTTGATAGGGGATAGGATAAGTGGATGACAAGCTAGTAGTTAGAGGCATGGTGGATGGAGGGATATAAGGACCCAATATAGATGGAAGGTTTGATGGTTTCAGCTTTGACATATAGGGACCAAGGATGGATTTGGAGGATAGTGAAGGATGATGCTTACATTTGAATGGAGGGATATAAGGTGTGGAAGGGATACCAACATCTTTGGAGTGAGTTGCATGACCAAGGCTCTTCTCTTTTGAATTCATCTTTATATCAATAGGAGAATGAGTAGCTTTCATAGGAGCAACTAAAGCTTGAGAGAATTTATTTTTATGCAAGGGATTTGGAGGAACGATGTTTTCTTGAGGTGGATATGGAGGAGCATGACAAGGAGATGATGGGATGATCTGATCTTGACAAGGATCTTTAGATGGTATACAAAGGATACCTTTCTCTTGATTTTCAATAGGCCCATTAGAGATGCCAGAAAGGATATCTTGATCTTTCTTGGGAGATGGATAAGATATATGAGATGTAAGAGTTTCTTCTTGGAAGAAATGGAAGGGTATGATAGAATCATCATGAGACTCTTGAGGTATGTGACTTTGGTCAACTGTTAGACAAGGATGGATGGTATCCTGATCTTGATCATTACTGATATGTGTTTCTTCACACTTTGGATTTCCCTCTTGGCATGGAGCCACTTCTAAGGATGACGTAAGAGTGCTGGTCTGTACGAAGGATTCTTGACACGTTGATGGACAATCATTTGTAATAGGCATGACAAGCATTGAAGAACATGGATGCTTTGGGTCTATGATCTTTGAAGCCTGAGAAAGACTTACAGACATATGTTGATTATCTTGGATATCTTTTAGAGGTAGTCCTTGAGAGTAGACATAGTTGTCATTAGGCTCAATTCTTGATGGAGGCGGTGTGGCTAGTTTTGAAGCTTTAGGAGATGGAGGAATGGAGGAAGAAGTAGATGTGATGTGTGAACCATTGCTAGACATGCATTCCTGATATTGATCATGCTTGAGATCATTATCTTCACTAGATGATTCATTAGGATTTCCCACTTTGATTATGCCATCATCTATGAGATCTTGGATTTTATGTTTCAACTCCATGCAAGATGAATT
>MU226309.1:2728736-2756946 GCA_018584345.1 Thuja plicata
TTGACTTAGGAGTAAAGATTCTTCATGTTGTGCAAGGTCTTCCTCTTGCATATAGAGAAGAATCTCATCTGAATCTATCATAGATTCCCCTTCACTCTCTTGATCAAAGATAGGTTGGTCATAAAGTTTTTCTTGATCAAAGATTGGTTTAATGTGCTTAGATACCTTTTTGCTTGATGAGGACTTATTGAATGGTGTATCTTTTTCTCCCTTTAATTCTTGGATTTCAGATTTCAATGTTTCAAGTTGTTTTAATAGAGCTTCCATAAGAATCTCTTCTTGTGCGTTGTTAGGACCATAAGGTTTATCCCATCTACTTCTAGACATTGTAATATTGTCTAATGTGCTTGCTCGGAAGACTGAAGAGGAGGTATGATGAACCGATTGATTGACTGACATGTGCTGAAGTGATATCTAAAGTGCTGATTAAGTCCAAAACCAAAGGACAAAGGAGATAAAGTCTAACTGAAAAGGAGAAGCAATGACTCCGATCTTGAGTCAAGGTTAACGAACCTGCTCTCACAAATCAGGATAAGGACAGTGCAGACAAATATGATAAGATAACAAGTCACTTGGACTAGCACAGAAAAATCAAATTTTGAAACAGCAATGAGTCAGACTGTCAACAGATTGCAGTCAAAGACAGACTAGTAGATGATGTTGATGAGAACACAGATTTGTGAAAATTCAAATAGAACCTTCACAACAGAATAGCAATTCGGACAACAAGTTGATAGATTGCAGAGTTTTGATAGCAGATGCAGAAACTTGGACAAGATTTTGACAATTAACACCTAAAAGTGTAGATTTTGAACCGTTTGATCACTTTGATGTTTGATTTGAATGTTCATTTTGAATGTTTTGATGCTTCACCCATGCAAGACACCTCAAGCATAATGTTTGTTGCAAAAATAATAGAGACACCACAATCCTAGGATAGCCAGGGCAACATCTGTTGAATTCCCACTTGAACTGAAGTTTAGCCACGTCTACTCATAGCGGACAACTTAGAAGCTTGGAGGCACGGGCTCCTCCTTACATGTGCACTCACTTCTCAGGCACACCAAGCTTTGAATCCCGAGGGTAATCACTTCCCAAGGGACCGTTGTCTCTACTAAGAGCCGTGAAAGTGTGGGACATCTTAGTCGGTCTCTGACCTTCTGCGCCAACAGATAGAGGGATTTTGGATACTAGAACAAGGTTTTTAGTAAGGACATCCATTCAGGTGGTTATACTTGTGGCAGATTAGCTCTGTTATGGAGGCCTCCCAGCCTACAAAAGTTATGTTCTGTAGGTTTTAACGCACCACAAGGGTACTGAGGGAGATCTTCTTACCGGTATAACACATTCAACACCTGCTCACTGTGACATTAATCACAATGACATTTTTTATATACCGGTTCGGAAGGGCTTGGCTTTATCCTGTTACTAGTTGGGCAATCTACTCTCACCAGCTATGTTAAAGCACTCAGGAGGTAGCCACGCTAAAGGATTTGTATGGTTTCTCTTTCACCCAAGATCCATGAAGGCGAGGGGAGCGGATACGTCCATGCAATTCCTAGGATTTACAAAACTAAAAGACACTTCAAGCAGAATGAGAGAATGACAATAATGTTTCTAGATTTTTTATCATCCCAACAAGGTGAGAGCATAGTTTTCTGACATCATTGTCATTCCTAAAACAACAAACAAATGTTCATTTTAATAAGTCCTACACGCAGGTTCCTATTTTAAGAAATTGAAAACAAGATGCAAGCACACTGTTTTGCATTCTATCAATCAAAGGCAACCTGCAAAACCAATTCGTGAGTAGTTTGAGTTTAATTCTTCTTGAGTAACATTCTCCAAACCACTTTTAGGTTGTATGAAAAAGAGAAGATCACAAACAACCAAGCCAAAGATTAGTCCACATTATAAAAATCATCAAATTATAAAATAGAGTGCATATTCAGATAGTTGACAGAAAATCATGTGGTTTCAAAAAAAATTTCACTAAAAAAGATGATCGTATGAGCCTGTACGAGACTCTGAAAGTTGCAAAAATGAGGATTAGGAAGGTATAGTCACCAAAAATAGCAATTTCTGATCAATCCAAATATAAAAATCAAAAACTAACTCCACCACTGCAATCATTGCAAAATTCTACCCAGTTTCAAAAAAAAATGCTCAAAAAAATGAGTTTATAAGAGCAAGATATGAGGGTTCAAAGATACGCTGCAAATTCAAAACTTCATATGGTGAAGGCTTCAAAAAAGGTCAACCCTGCAATGAAGTCATCATTATAAAGTGATGAAACTTGATGGTCTATTACCCATCGCCAAAGACCAAAACCCAGCGATAAGACAGTTAGACACCCGTCAAATTAAATACAACCTCAAAAAGGAAAGGTGGTGTTTGGGTGGTCAGTGGACGGAGCTAAAGCAGCTGGTGGTGGTCAGGGTTGAGCGCGGGTGGAAAATTTAGGGGTGACAAAGCAGGGAGAGGTGGAGGAAGGTGAAGACATAGGGAGGCAGGTTGTGGTGGAGGGTTTCAGAGGTGGCGGCTGGGGAGGCAGCGGTTGGAAGGAAGCAGAGCTGGAGGAAGGGAAGCGCAGGAGCTGTGCGGATGGGCGGCGGTTTTGGGTAGCGCAGTGGTGGGTGGCAGGTTGATGGGTTGGGAAGGTAGCATGGTGGTGGGGAGTGGAGAGGAGACAGGTGGGTGTTGGGTGAAGTGGAGTGGTGGGAAGGTGGGGAGAGGAGGCATTGGAGTGTGGTAAGTGGGGGTTATAAGGGTTTTAGTCCCACATTCGTGGGTACTATGATAGAAAGACTGTTTTTATGCAAAACACCAAACACTCGTAAAAAAATGGTAAAGCCCAGCGTGTGATTGGCTTAGTTGGTCGCCATTGCACCATTTGAACATGAGTTTGCACAAATTTGAATAATAAATAATTGCACAAATTTGAATAATAAATAATCAATAAGCAGCAGTTTGATAAACAAAAATTAAAAATTTTAACAAGATTTTCAAAAATGAAAAATTGCCTCGATATGCATGTTGGCTTTGACCTGCACACAGTGCCTTGATTTGTGTGCAAAAGGTCATACGGTCTCTGTTTGCAAAAAAATTTGTGACAGATTCAACTTTGCCCGACATAGGCGTGTTTATAGTTGTTTTTGACCGAAACAACGTTCTAGACGCAACCGTGGAGTCAAATTCGACTCAAACTGAACAGAAAATAGAATTAAAAGTAGAATTTAACAATGAGGCCTAAAATTGATTTTCAAGGCCCCACGGTGGGCGCCAGAAATGTGCGTGCTAAATGTGGGCCTCTGATTTAGCAGAACACTTCAACATGGTCATTGTTCTTCAGCTACATACAGGAATGAATATTGATTCATTCACCCTGCATGTCTGAAAGAGTCGATCTGTTGCCTTCTAGAAGGTAGGAGTATGAGCTTGCTCTCAGGTCATTGCAAGCTCAGTGACTACACCAAAGACCTAAACGAAGGATTTAAAACTATATGATGAAAGTAAAATGTTGATTAATCTAAATGATATGCAATTTGTTGTTCATCCAAGCTACTTAAGATTCAGTTTTAGAAGCACTAAATGAAATGTGAGATATTCATTTTAATAACACCAAATCAAAGTGTGCTCTAAATTAGATTGATTTGCTTCAAAGTAATAAACAAAAAATATCAAATAAAAGCTACGAATGCAAGAAGCTAAGACGAAAATGTAGCATAATAACTTTAATTAAAAGATTAGGATCCTTTGTGAAGGAAAAGAGTTTCTCTTTTATAGAAATCTCTCTCAAATCGACGATCGAGATCGAACAAAAAGAGTGGCTCAGATTCGATTAAAGAAGCACAATCCATGTGCAAGTGATGTGATTGGTCGAGAGAGTCAGTTGACTGAACTGACTGATCAGTTATTTTGGAAACTTCCAAAATCAGTCCACAGTTACTGAAATGTTTCTAAAATGATAATCAGTGGAGAATCAGTTAACTGAGTGAAACTGGATTGTTTCCATTTTGATAAATCAGGTAACTGGATTTGATGATGTCATATGCATTTTTAATAAATTAATTGATTTTGAATGCACATTTATGATTTTATAATTAATTTAATTCCTTTTTGATTTAATTGACAATTTTGTAATTTTTATTTAATTAATATGTCATAATATCAATTAAATAATTAACATAAGATATATTTACCAATGTAATTTGATTTTAGGAATTAATTAATTAATCAAGTAAGATGATTGATTAGGACCTAGGGTTTAGGTCAGATCAGTTCGAAATCGGTAATTGCCTATTTGATTTAGGACTTAGGATAATCAAGATTAGGGTTTCTTGATTAATTGCTGAGATTGGGGGTCTAGGGTTTAGGTGACCATTTTTAGGTGATTACAGTACCGAGACCAGATGACAAGAATGTCATCGGTACCAAATGGATATTCGGAAATAAACTGAATGAGAATGAAGTCACAAGAAATAAAGCAAGATTAGTCTGCAAGGTATATGCACAAGAAGAAGGAATAGAATATGGAGAAACCTTTGCACCCGTTGCCAGATTAGGAGTTATAATCCTACTTGATTATGCTGCATATAAAGGATTCAAAGTATACCAGATGGATGTCAAATATGCATTCCTAAATGGAATACTAGAAGAAGAGGTGTACATTGAACAGCCAGAAGGGTTTGTTGATCCAGACAAGAGAAACACGGTATGTAGACTACATAAAGCCTTGTATAGATTAAAACAAGCACCAAGAGCTTAGTATGAAAGACTCCACTCCTATCTCATTAGCATTGGATTTGTAAGAACCAGTGAAAATAGCAATCTGTATTTCAAAGAAGGTACTGATGAAAACATTTTGATTGCTGAGATTTTTGTTGATGATATCATTTTTGGGGGAAATGAAATGTTATTTCAAAACTTTGCTAATGAAATGAGAAAATAATTTAAAATGTCTATATTTTGGGAGATCAAGTTCTTTCTTGGTCTACAAATTCTTGAACAAGATGCAGGTATATATATATTACTCAGTCCAAATACATCAAGGAGGTGTTGAAGATATTCAAAATAGAAGATTCCAATCCAGTTGGAATGGCTATGGCCACAGGATGTAAGCTAACCAAAGAGGACAAATCTAATGAGGTAAATCAAACCTTGTATAGATCAATGATTGGAAAACTAATGTATATTGTTCATACCATATCAGATATTACACACACAGTTGGAATAGTTGTTAGATTCTCTGCTAACCCCAAAGAATCACATATGACTGTTGTCAAGAGAATTTTGAGATATCTGAAGAACATCGAGGACTATGGCTTATGGTAGAAAAGAGAAGGAAAATTTGAGCTACAAGTCTATACAGATGTTGATTGGGCTGGAAACATTGATGACCGAAAGAGCACAATTGGAGGAGCATTCTTCATGGGTGACAGACTTGTCACATGGATTAGCAAGAAGCAAGGATGTATCTCTCAGTCTACTACAGAAGAAGAATATGTTGTTGTTGTTGCTGATCTGTAAACTAGGACTTACAATTTTTATAACTTAATCCAACGTACAGATTTAATTCCCTGATCCAAGCATTAATTGTGTGGCTATGTATTTAATCATTGAAATTACAAGAAATAGTTGCACTTTAAACACTTAAATCAATTATGTGTTTAGTAACATTAAAGAGAGAACAATAAAACTGAAAGAAATGAGAGAGTAAGAAAAAGATAGAAGAGAAAATGCAAACACTTGATATCAAAGTTCGTCCAATTAGGACTACATCTCTGGGTCTGCTTCTCGATTTGGGGACCGCTTTATTGAAGTTTCCAAGCAATTTGCTTTGTTACAAATCTTCCAAGCTCTAAGCCTTGTTCACAGTCTCTTCTATGCACTTGAAGGAAAACATAACACCTTCGTGCTTACAAAATCTCCTCACTTACAAAATTCTCTCCAAAAGTTACACTAATTTCTCCCTCAAGAATTATTTCACCAAAAATTCTCCAAGACGCCCTTCCCTTTACAATGGAAAATGACCTCCTCTTATACAATTTTATTTGCCTATTATGGTCAAAACCATAATATTTTACAAATCTCCCATTTTTACATAGAAATCCCCCATTACAATAAGATCTTCTAAAATAATATATTTTCCAAGAAATGAATGATCTATAATTTAATCCTAAAATCTCTCTCGCAATTTATCTATAAACCATTTTATTTTTTGGCTCTTCTTAGAAATAATCTTAATATTTTAAAGATTTGCATCCTTAATTTTAGGGGAGATTATATTTTTAACTTGCTATTTAATAGGGGTGTAGTTTTCTATGATTAAATAGCTTTTACTATAATCTTCTAATAACAATCCCGAAAATAAAGGTGGCTCCTAAAATCAATGCAAAAACAAACGCATGAGGTTGGGCAACTTGGTTAAAACCGTGGGCCCCATGCGTTGAACTTGAAAAGGCTAAAAGTTATTCTTTATAATTAATAATGTTCATGCATAGTTTAACGTGGAACATGTGGTGTAATGACAAAGAGGGTAAATAGAAAGTAGGAGGTTCAAGCTTTGAGCCTCCTCAAAAACTTTTGAAATGCCTAAGTGACGTTGACCACCAACTTGGTGTCACATGGCACTCACATGGCACTCTATTATTTGACCAACCTGTGAGACGTGTCACAATCAAATAGGTCCAAATCCAATGCCACATCATCAACAAATCTTCCATCTGTAAACTTTTGACTCTCTCTTCACCAGTTTGACAGCCATGTGTCACTCCACGATTGGATCAAAATGCTGACTGTGTTGCTGACATCATGTTGATGTCATCCAGTCAACCTTTTTCCTAGGTAACTTTGACCAAGCATAAATTTTGCATACGAGCTCCTTTTTTGCATGTTCAAGTTGCATCGGGTTCTGTTCTCTGAGCTCTTTGCAATGATGCTGAATTTGAGAGATTATGAGACTGATAATTTTTTTGGCTTTTCAAGATCCACCTGGATCAGCTGCAAACTGCTCAAACATTGCATGGACCAAACAATTGTTGGAAGGTATACATATGAAGATCCTAGATCCAGTAATTATCCATTGTGATAACACCAGTGCAATCAATATATCAAAGAATCTATTCATGCATGCTAAGACTAATAATATAGCTATCAAGTATCACTATCGTAGAGAACAAGTGCAAGCAAAGGAAGTGACACTAGAATATGTTCAATCAAAGGAACAACTAGCTAATTTATTCACCAAGCCATTACCAAAGGATACATTTGAGTACTTGAGATAGAGACTAGGGGTCCAACCCTTGTCTATCAGTCAGTAAGATGCCTAGGAGGTTGCATTAGCCCATATCAAATATGAAGATCATTCATGTTGATGCACAACCAAGAAGAACAGCAACAAATACATATGTACACAGAAAGGTACAAGTATGCACCGAACACCAGTGACATTGTAATGTTGATGGATAGGGAAATTCAAGGAGTATATTATGCACAGGGATGAAACATGATATAGATGATTATTTTGTTTGGCATTGTTGTCAAAGGGAGAGATGATAAAAGGGAGAGATTATCTCATTGATCAAAAAAGATGATTATATCATTATCCATGAAGTGAAGTTCTTGAAAATCAAAAGGAAGAGTTAATCAATATTCTAAGGGAGAGAATTTGATTACATAAGAAATATCCATTTAAGGGAGAGAATTAACAAAGGGAGAGATGTCAAACAAAGAGAAAGATTGTTGTCAAAGGAAAAATTGATTATCAAGAAGAGAAATAGTCAAGGCAAAGCACATATAAGAACAAAGATATCAGATGATACATCTATCTAATAAAGGGATTAAAGATTGAAGACAACCACTCTGAAAGAAACAAATCAAAGCTATTTTTGAGCTTACTGAGAGCTAGACATTTGTAATAGTTACAATAGGAAAGCTTGATGAAACTGTTATATTTCATATTGTATTAGTAATAGTATAGTATGATAAAGTAGTATGTTTCCATCAATGCCAAAGGGAGAGATTGATGACATGTAACTAATTGAATGTTTGAAGATGTTAAGTTTATCATTGAAATGCAGAAAGAAAGTGCAAGACATTAAATCAGTTAATGGATTGTATTGTTATTGATGTCAACTTGATATAATCTAATCGGTTATATTCAAAGGGTCAAAGACTTTAGAGAATATAAGAGAAAAAGATTATGCTTTCAGTAATGCATAAAAGACAATAATTCACAATGTGACTTCAAACACCGACGGTCAGTGGACACCGATGGACAGAGACCACAAAAATTCAAGTCACAGTATTTCTCGAGCAAGAACACCGACGAGCATTACCGACGAGCAGAATCACAAGGCAATTGACAGACAGAAACATAGTGCAAACTGACGAAGAAACCCGAGGATAATAGAAGTGTTGACCGAAGCTATCAAAGAGTTAAACACCAAAATTAACTTGAGTTTAGAAATGACAAAATACGTAGCTAGTAGAGCTAAATATAGACTTAACTGGTAGTTATCGTTGTTTACATCAACAAGATAAAGCCAGAGATAAGTAATGGATTTAAAGTTGATTTGTATAGTTGGCATGAAGATCTCTACGAGACAAATCAGGAGTTTTTCTTTAAATCTAATTGGCGAGAATTGTGGATAAAGCCAAGATCAAGAAGATCAAGAACCTAATAATGGTGATATCATGTCTATAAAGAGACAACGCAATTCATTGTGAATTATGGTGGGTGAATGATGAAAAGAGGATGCTGAAGAGAAACTGATGAAGAGCAACTTCATACAGTCCTGATCAATCCAGTTGAGGAAAGAGCTAAATTTTTATGTAGAAATCAAGAAAAAAAGCACAACATCATTGAGTAGAATCAAAGTGGAGAAAAGGTATAAATTGAGATATATTTATCAAAATAGTTTTATGAGATTACAATAGATCTGAAAATCTACAAGTATAAGTTGTATTTGAAAAGATCATACTATTTTAGTTTAACCATTGATTCAGAAAGTCTCTTAACCGAGTGGGATTTAAAGATCCTTTCTATATTGAGATACATCCCAAGAAGTATCAAAAAGTTTGATCATGAAGATAGCATGAGATGCCAGATACCTATTGATAGGCCAAGTGAGTGTTTGATCAAGGAAGGTAGCATAGAGATGCCAGATATCAAGTGACAAACTAAACTTTTAAATCCTCTAACAAGGTCACACCTAACAATGTGTTTGTAACCTTGAATAGGGTTGGATCTTCACTGAGCTCACTTCAGAAGAGTGAAAATTTTGGGTTACCAGTCCCAAGTGGTTTTTCCCTTAATAGGGTTTCCATGTTAAAAATTCATGTGTCAATGTGTTTATGAGTGATTACTTAAGTGTTTTGCATTACATGTAGCTTAATTAGATTGATTGGTATACTCTAGATAATTTACTGTCTTTTGGTAAATTAACAGACTGTTATTCGGTAAACATACAGTAGAAGGTTTTACAAAGCAATTTGAGCAGTAGTAATTTGATAGAAGTATTTAGAGGCATTCATCTTATAGGACTGAATATAAATAGACACTTAATATTATGGTACTAAGTTTTTGGATTGATTATTGGAATATTTTTTAGGCCATTGATTCACCCCCCCCCCCCCTCAGTTATTACTAATAGAAGTGGTAATGAACCTACCAATTAAGGACAAGGCAACAATGACAAAGGCAAGGAGTCATTTTCTGATAAAAAAAGGAGGTTGCAGAGGTGGAGGAAGGTTTGGATCAGGTAGAGGCACAAGATTCTTCACAGGGAGATCCTTTACATGTAATGAAGTCAAGAACACATCACCTAAGTGCCCTATGAATGAGGAAAACAATAAGAGGGAAGATAAGAGGGTACAGTTGGTACAAGAGTAGAAAGAAGTGAAGATTGGAAACACATATCCAATACTTGAAGGGGACTTTTTGATGTTCAGAAGATGACAAGAGAAGAAACAAATACAAACACAAGTCTCCACTTTCAAAACTCAGTGCTTGAGCCTAGGTAAAATATGCAAGGTAATTGTTGATTTAGTTTCATTTGATAACTTAGTTTATGAAGAGATGGTTGACAAGTAAAATTTAAGAAGGATCCCACATAGTAGACCATATAAGGCCACTTGGGTAACTGATGAAAAAAATATGGTTGTCTGAGAACAATGTTATGTGGAGCTTTCTATAGGGGACTATCATGATAGGGTACTATGTGATGTGGTACCTATGACATGTTTCCATTTTCTCTTGGGAAGACCTTGGCAGTTCATCACAAGGATATTGCATGATAGATATAACAACACATATGTTCAAAAAGATGGTAAGAGTTTCACATTAACCCCTTTGCATGGTAATCAATCATTTGAATCAATGATTATTTTCTTAGGTAAAAATGAATTCTTGGATTTGAAGGTTCCTAAGGAAAAGGAGATACAAGATAGAGATCAGAGGTGTTGAGCATTCTATGATGCAGCAACAAGTTAATCAGGGCAGAAAATCAGATATGGAGATATTTCTGCAATTCCTGATGAGGCAGGGTCATATAATGATAGGGACATTGTGTGTCCATTGAATGAGAAGATCAAGTAAAATGGATGTCGTTCACATGTGAGAAGGTTGAGAGGTCACTTGGACCTTAAGGAGTTAGTGGAGAAGGTGTAGCAACAGTCAAGTCATGACTGTATAAGACAGAGGTACAATGATTTATGTTTGACATCTAACACATTGAATGAGTTTAGTACAGGTAACAGGATGAAGGAAGATCAAAATCACAAGGATTTTTTATCACAATAGATGCTCCATAAGGTGGTGAGATGTAGAGGACCATCTAAAGGGATGGGAGGTGTGAAGACAAAACCCCTATTATCTTGGGACAAGAGACTTTTTGTAGGGGGAGTATGGTGCAAGAGCACCCAACCAAGCAAGGAAGTTAAAGAAGACATTGTGGCTTGATCATTGGGATCAAGGGTCTAGAGGACCTAACTATGATGTATTGAGTCCAATTATGGCATTTGGATGTAATGAAAATAATAAAATGGATATAAGTCCTAATGGTCTTGGTAAGGACCATAGGACCGAAATATGTAGAAATGGCACAATTGATGACCAATAAGTTCAATAGGTCTTGTTTAGTCATAAATGATGTAATAAGGCCATATGATAAGCATTTGAATTGGTTTTAGGGTCCTAGGGGTTATATTCTTAAAGATAGCAAATTTGAATATTCAAATTCCAAAAGTTAGTTGGAAAGGGCGGGTACTATGTAGTTTTGATTAGTTTTGTTAGTTATAACCATAATTTTGATCAGAGAAGGATTGAAATAGCATGGGGATATCTATTTGAAACCAAGGAAGTCGAGATAAGAAACCAATGTTTTTTTGTTCAGGTTTTGCAATAAAGATAATTTAGTTTTCCTGTAATTTCTTGTTCATTTTCTCATATCTTGGTATTCATAGGACTATAAATTTCATTTTCACGTATTGTAAATCACTATTTATTGTTTTTGAAAGTTATTCATACATGTTTGCATCCATTTGAATTCCAAAGTAATCCATCTTAATATCCATTTACTGATTGTCTTATTTCAGCATTACGAATTAGGCAATTTTGAGAGTCTTTATGATAGAAAGACCCGTTCTGCTTTATGTTTACCTTATGTACCTTTTATAATGGGTCAAAAATGATGTAAAATAATTACTACTGACATTAATTAATGTAGGAAGTAGAGGTTGGTTGTAGGCGATCACCGTTGATGGAAGTTGCCTTGGAAAAGGGCATGATTGAGTGGGGTTAGTATTGGATCTGAGATTCGACCTTCATGAGGGTATGGTTTTCTGATGGATTATGTTTACAAATGTTTAAATCATGATGAACCAACTTTGGTTCAAGTTTGTAAGTGTTCGGAGATGTCATTTTGAGGAAACCCTATTTTTAAGGGCCTATTGGTGAGGGTTTGTTGGTTAGCCTATGAAATGACCATGGATAATTAAATGGGTGCCAAAATCCTTATATGGGACAAAAATAAGAGATTTACACTTGGTTTGGGCTCTTGGTGAGGTGTTTTTCTTATAGTTTCTTTGGAAGAGTAGGCTAATTACGCCTATTTGGAGAGGTAGCAAGTTATTGTTTGTATAGATGGTACAAAAGAGTGATATGTAATTTTGGTATATGTTTTGTAAAATTTAAAAGGGTATTTTAATCTACAATTTTTTTGTCAAGTGTTTTGGGAAGTCTGAGAGAAAAGTCCAAAAAACAAGTTTGGAAGGGCTACAAGGAGTGCCTAGGTTGAGTCTAGGTAAGGGTAACTTGGAATATTAGTGGAAGTGTGATCAGATTCGGTTAGGACATGTTGGATAGGATGTATAAATACCCTAGGAAGTGTTTTAACCAAGCATTTGAAGTTTTTTTTTGAGTTTGTGTACTTGGAAGGAACCTATTAAGAAGGGTTTAAGGAAGAGTATCCTTGGTTAATTAATTGGTTTGTTGTGTAGACCATATGATTTTGGGTTGGAATCCTTAGTAGTTGACATACCTCTATGTCACTAGGCATGAAGTTCAATTATTCCTTGGACCCATTATCCAGTGCTGGAACAACCTTTCTAAGGGTCTCCAACGTGTTGAACCTCATTCACCACATAACTACCTAGTAGCAGCCCAGAGAGTACCTAGGTATATACAATTGGCCTGCACAAAGAAAGAACATTGGTTTCCACTCACATTCCATCCCCCACTTCTACTTTGGCCACTCCTCAACATGACAGATGATGAGAATGCATATGATATGGAGTCTGAAAGGCCCAAATGGGACAAGCTAGAGAAAAACAAAGGATACTACTGGAATTTGGCCAAAGAAGGAGCATGACAGGGAGCAACCGATGACTTCAGAATGAATGCAAGGATTAGGAATTTGCCTATTTTTGGAGGACCAACAATAATTTAGGTTGGGGGGAAATGATGGGCTGAAATAAAAGACTATTATATCCTCGTTTCTCTTATTTTGCATGGAACTATCATAGGGTTTATGGGTGTTTAAAGACTTTGCTTTTAATAATTTTATGTCTTTTAAAATACTATCTAATGAACGTATGACACGTGGAATAAAATTTTTTGGGATGAAATACTTGATGTTTTAAACCATGGTTATCTTTATATTATTCCTTTTTTAATAATTGAAGCATAATAGGTTTCCTGCAGCCAAGTAGTCTATTTTTCCTACAGCCATGTGATATTTCCACATTAATGAAATCTGAAGTTTAATAAATGCATGAAATGTGGAATGGATGTATCTACATGTTCTTTTTCTCCTAACCTTTCACCATAGGAATAGATGAAAAAGGAAGAATGGTCAAGCTAACACTTAAATGTGCTTCACTGGTTCTTGGACCAAGTCATATAGCCGAGAGCATCAAGGAGGACAACATTGAAGTTTCATTGGTGGTTTAACTAATTGATCCACATTCTAGATGGAACATTAAGTGGTTTTTTAATGCATATAAAATCTACGAAGTTGTTTTCTTGTATTCTCTCCTACGGATAAGAAGATGACTATTTATTTCTTGTTGAGATAATTTATCCTTTATGCTTTCGAATGTAATAATTGCACCCATCTATTTTGTTGGAGGTGGTCAATTAGTTTCTTAGTTGATTAGTTGTGAAGTTTTAGTTTAAATAAGTTTTTTAAGCCTCTTTGGAGGTAAGCTAGAAGATTTATAACAGTAGATTAATGATGATGTAACTATTTTCAGCAATATAGTTTTCACAGTTTCCAGTACTATGTATAATCTATTTTTTTTATATGAATAAATAAATGATTATTCTGAGTGTATAGTGTGTTGAAGTTCTTAGATCCACTCATCCAAGGGGGCCTACTTGGCGAGTGATCATTTCTATTTTTTTGTTTATTTTTAGTTGTTGTAGTTGTTGTTCAGTCGCTTGTCTATTATTGTAGCCAAAGTAGGTTGTGTAGTTTCCTGCCTGATAGACCTTAACTTGGTTTCTATAGTTTTCTTTCATTGTTATTCATCCATAAGTAGTTGGTAACTAGGTAGGTTTACTTTCAAGCATCTATTTTCCTATATTTCTTACCTTTTTAGTAGTAGTTACCTTGGCCTCAATGGAAACTTAGTGCATATATTGTGCAAAACCATTTCAAGATCACAACCCTGGGTTGACATATTAAATGAACCTTACCATAGGACAGATAACTACTCAATTAAGATGACCAATCTATGATTAGAGGAGTTGAACCAAGTTATTTATCCATTTGGAAAGGCCTACACTTACACAACTAAATTGTTGCGCCAGAGGCCCAAGGCTAGGACAGGAATAGGGGCCAAAGAAGCCCTAAACCCACAAATGCCAATAAAACCCTTATAGGTAAGGATTAAAAAGATTGAAGGCATGACTAAAAGTGCCAAAATCATGTTATATTTCCCACCTGGATAATCGTCTTTGTCCCTATCTCCATCACTATAATTTGAAAAACCAAGTCCACTCCTATTCTTGCTCATAGTTTTTCCTTATGTCAAGTATTTGTTGAAATAATATAAATATATACGTTATATAATAGGGTATGTGCAGGATCTGGGTATGCCAAAAATTGGCAATTTGAAAAAATCCTCTTTTCACTCGTCCAAAAATGCACTAAAAAGTGTGTTGACTTTTTAGTAGGCTTGGGTGTTAGTACACATGGCCAAACCCAAAATCTAAAGAACAAGCCTAATCGGATATCTGATATCCGATTTTTCCAATAAAACTAATTTAAGCCTGCAAGATGCGTTTCTCAATTTTCATTGTGAAAACATTGAGAAATGCATCCAAGGGCTATCTCATATCCGATAGAGAATCGGATATACATTACTACAATTGCAAATTTGTCGCCAATTTGACTAGGTACGTTCAAATTTTTATTTGTTTTTGTTGTTTGATGTTTTTAAAATGAAATTGGTAGTTTTTGATAAAAACTAGGGTTTAATTGATTTTGTTTATCATTTTTTTAAAATTGATTATATTTACATATTTATTTTTATTATATTCATACATGGACTCAAACCAAGCACAAAACCCTCCCAATGATCCCACAAACAATCCAGAACCACCTCCAAACAACCCGCAACCACCTGAACACAATCCCCCACCTCCAAAAGACTAACCAATCCTAAACCCTTGACCTTTAGAGGATCTTATAGGAGAAAATATAAATTGACTTAGAGGCTTTTAGACTACATATACCAATATGCCCACATTGAGCCCCATGTTTTCCACCTTGAACTCCATTATTGAAAACATGGAGAAAGTTATAGAGCAACATAATGTTGCACTTCTTTACCATGATTCTATGCATGTTGAGTTTGATGATGGGCTTGATTATGAACAAGTTATGAACCTAAATATAACTAAAAATGACATATGTAACTTTTTTTTGGATTCTAAAATGGGATTGAAAGTGGACCCTAAAAATCCCAAGTTGTCAATTAAATGGTGCACAAATGATGTGACCACTTTTGGGACCATTGGTGGATGGTTTTTGATAGACCACCCCACAACAATTTGGATGTCCCATTATATTTTTAAAAAAATTCTATGTTGAATTTGTGCTCGGTCACAAGGTAAACTATTGGAGCATGAGACTGAACCAGGGGGTAGGCTTAGGTGCTCCTCAAGGCAAGTCATGGGCACACTAGGTGAAATCCTGCACATATGTCCCCCCTAATATTTCACCCCCTCCTATAGTGCAACATCCTGATATTATTGTTGAGGTTGGCTCGCAAACTATTAGAGTCATTCACACCTTGAGTGATCTACTGGTTAGGCAGAGTGTGACATTGTTGCCTCCTCGTGTTGATGATTCTGGTGCTTCCACATCCTCCATGAGCTCACATGTTTGTGTGCCCCACACTTGCATTATGTGCAAGAATTTGTCCTTGGGTCCCTTGAATGATAGTGATGCATATGACTACGTCTTAAAGGTGGATGATACAACACAAGACACTATAGGCACTGAAGAAACTTGTGGAGATGTGCATCACACGAGAGATGAGGAGGGGCATGCAGAGCCATGGACTCCTACTGTTATGGTAAGAGTAAACAGTTAACATGTCACATTGCATTTAATTTTAAACGGTCATATTTTTAGTAGAGTTTACTTATAATGAATGCCCACTTATGTATTTTATGTGTTCCATTTATGTTTAGTTGATGACAAAGGAGGAGATGATACAGGTTGAGGGGTCCATGCTTTTGGTCATTTCATTTGGCCTTAACACTTCCACGATACATACATTTTAATGTACTCATTGGTTTTTTTATAATAGTATATACATGTGTTTTCTAATTTTTATGATCATCTTATTATAGACACCCTAAAATGGACATACTTGCGACCTTACATTAAAACACTATTTTTCATCTATTAATTAATAGTTTTTTAATCATTAATTAATCATCTATTTCTTCTAAATCCATTTCCCAAATTATTTAATCATATCCTCAAAATTAATTAAATAATTAATTTTAATTAATTAATTAACCTTAATTAATTAATTAAATTAAATTTCCTAAAATTTAAATTTAAATATTTAAACTTATTAATTTATTCTTCTAATTAAATTAATTTCACTCAACAATTTTATTCTAAATCAAAATTAATTCAATTATCTCATGTTTGAATACTTTAATTTCAAAAATCAATTAAATATTCAAATAAATCCTTTCTCAAGTTCAAAAAGGTAACTTTTGATCAAATTTTCAGTTAACTAAACATCCCCTCTTCTCTCCAAGTTGAAGAGGTGGAGTTTACTCGTTGCTTTTTAGTTAACTAAACATCCCCTCTTCTCTCCAATTTGAAGAGGTAGAGTTTACTGGTTGCTCCTCAGTTAACTAAAACATCACCTCTTCTCTCCTAGTTGAAGAGGTGGAGTTTATTGATTGCTTCTCCAGTTCCTTTTGATCTCAACCATTCATCCTCTAATCTCTGGGATCAATCTCAACCATCCAAATCATTTTTCATATTCTATATAATCAACCCTTCTCAACCATTTGAAGGATCCAGGATTTCAAGATTTGTGCACAGTTACTTTTTAGGATTCTTGCATAGAATCAAGCATTCTTGTGATCATATCAATATCATTTTCTCAACACTCCCAAGTCACAGACGCTGCCGATACCGATACTTAGCACCATTAATTTAGTGTTTAAGAAGGAGTAGAGAGAAGCAATAGAAGCCTCGAGCATTGTGGTTTGCATTCATTTGTTTTCCTCTTTAATTGCTCCTTATTTTATTGTCCTTCAATTTGTTCTTAGTATTTTTTATTGATTTACCCCATTACAAATCGATGCTACTAACCCTCATTAATTCAAGTTGGAGAAGAATTGGATCTACACATTTTGGCGAACCCGACGTAAATCGAACAGTTTGATAATCGCTTGCAGATGACAAGAAGAATATCCCGGCCTCAACCGTACGGTCACAGTTTCATTTTTTATTTTTTTGATAAATATTATAATTTTGCAACTGATGGAATTTTTCCGCAATTGATGAAAATTTTCTACAATCGACTGGTTTATTACTGTAATCTATCTCTGTAATTTTGCAATTAATTTTTGTAGTTTTTAGTCTCTAGTTCAGGTATTTAGCCGCAATTGAAAGATATATTTCGTAATCGCCAGAGGAATTTTGCAATTGCCAAATGAATTTTGCAATCGCCAACACATTGCCACAATCGACATAATAATTTTGCAATTGAAAGTAGTTTACTGCAATCGCCTGGAGAATTTCGCATCTAACAGAAGAATTTTGCAATTGACAAAATAATTTCACAATTGCTCTTTTTCATCATTTTATTCACCAAATCTGATTTTTTCTCTCGATTTTAGTGCAGGAATGAGAAAATGACATATGGAAAAAAGGATAACTAAATGCACCTCGAGTTCTAGATCACTAAGAGCAGCCATAAGAAGAACCGTTCATTACCACATGCAATAAAAGGCAATCTTGGCAATCGCAGCTGAAGATCAAAGAAAATATTTTAACATGTATCTCGATTCTCTCAAGCGTTTTGAAGCCAAATACAAAGTTACCATTATCCTTAACAGTCTTAATAATCCAAGTGTTGCTAAATACTATTCATTTTGATTGCAAGGTTTTTAGTACTAACTCGTCATTTCAGCTTGTGGCACGGAAACAGTTTTAACAAAGAAAACTAAAATCAATTTATTTCTCTTTTTGGTGCTTAAAAAGAAGTGTATGCAAAACATCCCAAACACACTTCTTTGATTTGGTGCTTAAAATTGATGTATGGTTAACAATTTAACAAAGGAAAAAAATATTTGAATTTGGTGCACCTAAAATTGAGCAAAACAATCTCATCTTTTGATTTGGTGCATGAAATTGACATGGTGGTTAACAATTGAACAAAGGCAAAAAATATTTGAATTTGGTGCATCTAAAATTGAAAAAGCAATCATCATTTGGTTTGGGCTTAAAATTTAACTCGCGTGCATATATGGATGATTAGCTCAGTTCACACTTGATATTTTGGTACTTAATCGATTAACCTCGTGTCTTTGGTCTTTGGTTCACTTGCACAATCTGTTAGATTAATAACCTTTATACTTTTTTAGAGAGGCATGTCTGGGGAAAGCGCTTCTTCCTCAGAGGATAAACTTAAACCAATAATCTTTCTAATTGGTATATAAACAAGAGGCAACCCAAAGCTCTATTTTATATCTAACCAAGCTTGGGCGAGGTGTGTTGATGATAGCCTAGATCGGGTAAAGTATTCCTAAGTAGCCAGCATGGTCAACTAGGCTCTTAAGTGAGTCACACACGTACAATATCTGGCAAAGGCAAAAACATGAGCACCTACATCATGGATCTTCATGTCCTCATAGCATGACAATTGTTATGTGATCTGATGAACATCTAAAGCATTGGGCCTATAATATTGCATCTTGAAGACAATTGACCTAGATTAATCTGAGTGTCTCTATTTTGACCAGGTGAAAATATTGCAACTTGCAAAAGTTGTAGAACATACACTTTTTATTCTTGGACATTCAAAGCACTGTGTCTATTATGCTTTCTTGTGTGATCATTTCTTAAAATACAAAACCTACATCTCACACTATCAAAATGAGTCAAACATGATTGAACTCTGGGGTGTCAACCAAAATATGTTCCAGAATCACATCATTATTCTAGAGAGATCATTTTATCAGACAGATTCCCAAACTGCTATCATTTTTCAAGACTGTCGCACTTTGCTACAATTGACAAAAATTTTCTACAATTGACAAAAATTTACCACAATCGATCCTTTTATTACTGCAATTGATCCTTTTATTTCCGCAACCGTTGGAATTTTACCACAATCGACCCTGCATTCTACCGCAATCGGTGGAATTTTGTTGTAATTGACCTGTAATCCCATGCATTCATTCTATCAAAAAATTTGGATTCTTTTGTCAGTACTCTACATTTTTATCAGTCTAAAAACTTGGAAAAGATTCCCCATTTCATGTGAAAGGTTAGTGTACACATCTCAAGAAATAACGAAGAATCTTTGTGAATCTCAAAACATCTAGGATCATCCCTCTTTGATAGTTCGACTATTGTTTACCATTGATAGCTCAAAAGTTTATATTAGATTATCTTGATCTGGGTGCTTCTCAAATCAACATACTGGATTTCCTATGGTCTTTCCAATCCAATTCTGAGAAACCCAAGTGATTTGGCCAACTAACAAGTTTAACCTTGGGGAAGGCTAGAACTTCTGCAATTCTAGCTCTGTAGAACCAAGGCTGGTAGGCCTATACCTTAAACTTATCCTTCAAATCTTAAGGATTTTTATATCAAATAAGAACACTTCAAAATGTCCTTCTCAAGTATAGCAAGGCACTTGAAAGGAATTAAACTGAGATCAATATAGAATAAAACTGCAAAACTGAATGCTTTGTGAGATTTGTACATATAAGAGATTGAATTCTAGAATATCTCAACAACATGAAATCATGAATCAAATGCCTATTTCCAATAATATTTTAGATCAGTGCCTATATCAATTTGGGCAATAGAGTCAATCCAAATCCAATCTTATGTACAACTTTGTAAGACATTATTCAACCATCAACTATTCGAATGCTTTAGGTGCAAAGAAGATTAAAGTCTGTATTATATCTTTGTTAGTTCAAATGAATTTAACTCCTATGGTTGGGAGACCAGATGAACAAGAATCCATAAAAAAATTAAGTTCTCACACACTTCCTGATATTCAAACAATGATATAAGACACTAATATTTTTGCATAAGCAACTATAATATAGCAATCGAAATTCCTTCAATAATTTCAAAGGGCAAATTGAAAAGGATTGAAACCTTGAACCAAGAGAGACGGAAACACTTATCTTTTATTGATTATGAAAAATAGTACATAAGAGTTCATGTTCAGTTGTGATCAAATCTAAAACTAACTAAAAATGATGAAAAATATCACCCCCAGATGTCCCACATTGATCCTGGTAGCCTTATTTATATAAAGTTCAAAGGATGCGAACAAGCTTCAAATCAATGCACCGGTTCATCTACTAAACCTAATCCCTAAGATCAACAACTGAACAGTCACAATTAAAATTAAGGAATGACTTATCATCCTTTAAGAACAGTTATCGATCAAAGAGATAACAATAATCAAATAGTTCATTTATAATTTATTATAGATCTTTGATATCTCTTTAACTTCTACATGGTATATCAATGGATGTCTGCATGTATTTGATCTTTCATCTTTCATCCAGGTCACATTATTTTGTTATTTACCACCTTTGGAACTCTGCATGAAAACAATGTCAACGTATTAAAATGATAATCAAAACCCTAAGTCGATGAAATAAAAATATAATAATATTAAAACATGCAACGACAAAGAAAAAATCCCAGTCATTAGTGCCACTTAGGCATTTTATCCTTTATATATGTCTGAGACATGTGGCATGATCTCGTAATGGTTTAATGGGTAAATATCTTGCATCTTGACTTTAGCCATTACGCCAACCATTGATCCTACCCATGCTTTAACTTTCGATCAATCTTCTATCTATGTTCAAATCTTTTGTGTGCCTTGGAACATGTGTCACTCAAGTGTAATCTCTTATACAATAGATCCCATGCATCTTTTCATTAAGCCATCATGTCTACCGTTGATTCGCGTCGCAGTTTAACCGATGATCTCTTTCTTCACCGCTCAGATTCTATGGGTCCCAAAACATGTGTCAAGATTGCGTAGTGGCTTAATGGATAATCATCGTGTATCTTGTCTTTAAGCCATTACACCCACCATAGATCTTGTCTGAACGTTAAGCTTTCAGAAAATCTGGCATATAAGCTGATGTATATCCCTGTCAACTTGCCCAACAAACCAAATGATGCCACATGTATCCTCAGCATCTTATCCTTGTATGTCGACAGGCCCAGGACGTGTGTCACTTAGGCATGATGCCTTAATAGATAGATTACATGCATCTTTTCTTTGCAGAAACACATCGACCGTTGGATGAAGATTGATCGGCTCAGTGGTTAGTTTACTTTTGACTTTTGTCAATCAAGATTAGAAGATACATGTACATTGAGCATGTTCCCTTGAAGGTTAAAATGCATTCATCTATCATTCAAGGGATAGCACCAACCATAGATCTTTTCTGAAGTTTAATCATATGGCTAAATCTGTGTAAAGGCATAAAAAGTAATTTATAAGCCGCGAAAACATCTACAACGGCTACTTTTATGAATTTAAAAATATGCAAGCCATAGAATGCAAGATTTTAAAACATATAAAATCTAATAGGGTAAATGCATAAATTTAAAAAAGATGAACGCATAAATTAGAACATTTGCAAGCTATAAACTATAAAAGGAAGGAAGAAATAAAATCATAAACCATAATAATGAGTGTAAAAATACTTCCCTGAATCTTTTAGATATTCAAATTTGTTTGTAAATTTGGGTTCCACCATATCCCATTATCTCAGCTTCATCAACCTTTATCAGTGACTTTGTCTCATCTAAGGCAAGAGTAAGAATAAATATCTTACCTCACCAATCTCTGAGATCAAGAGAAGTTAAAATTTGTTCCTAGAATTACCCTTGTCAAAATAGGTACTTAGACTCTCCTCGAGAGGTTATCCCTTTTGTTTTCTTTATATCACTCATTCTAGTTCAAAACCTGGATTACACCATGTTTTTCACACCCTATGGAGGACCTTATACTAGATCAAAGGCTAGAACCTAACCCTATGAATCCTATATTAACCAATTTCCCTCGTGGGAAAAAGAGCAAGAGGGCTACCCATTTAGAAACACTAATCTTTCTCTCTACATTGAGAATGTGTCTACTATTCCTCATGATTCTCATAGACCAACTATATTTCAAGATGCCATAGACAAAGATCTTGAAGACATAGAGTAAGATGCTTATTCTACACAAGTTGTTTATGTTGTGGAAATAAACCCTATAAGATTCCTAGCCATGTTGATAAAAAAGGGAGTCAAGCTCCCCGCTAAATTCAACATGTCAATGATATGGCCTAAAAATCCGCTAGAAAGACAAAGCACAACTCAAACCTCTCAAATGGAACCTGTGGTGTCTCAATTCTTGTCTCTGCCATCGTCAAAGACCATGACATCAGCATAGATTATATCTACCCAAACTATCCCATCCAATCAAGCTAGTATTTCATCCACCCAAAACATGATGGGCTCCCAACTGAATGCACCCCTAGTTACCAGTTTATCTCAAGCATCAGCCTCATGGCCTTTTACATCAAGCACTCAAGTTGTGTCATAAATTCCCCAAATGAGAAATAACCCATTTGCAACTACTCAAACACTGCAATATATCCCTACTAGCTTTGGACTTAATTTTTTGTTCCCACATGGATAAATCTTTGTGGTTCCAACATTCAGTCAACGTCCACCAAAAGCTACACCTTTATTCAAACTGGGATCCCAACAACAACAACAAACAACCTTAGATCAATCAGATTCCCCAATATCAGAATCACACACTGGGAAATCAATACCAAGTCCCAAGGAGATGATATGTCCTGATACAAGGAACACAAAAGAAAATCCTTATACCTACCACAACACAGAGATTCAATGTTGGAATGTTCCTCAATCTCCAACAAACAAGCTAATACAACAAGTGAAAAATCTACAAACACAAATGATGGATGTGAAAAATTGGGGACAAACCAAGTCTTGCACAGCAGAGGACTTGTACCCATACCCATTTAATCACTCATTGCACATGGCTCTGTTTCCCACTCACTTCTCAGTGCCTAAATTTTACAAATAAAGAGGTAATACCAATCCTCTAGAGCATATCAGGGAATTCTTTTCTAGCTGCATTGAAGTTGTACATGATGAAACTTACCTAATGCAACTATTTCCATAGAGTCTAGCTAGACCAGTAATGGAATGGTTCTCACACCTACCCATAGAATTTAGTCTTGGGGAGAATTGGGCAAAAATTTTATTGCTCACTTCCATCATAACATCGAATGCGAGGTCAGTATCAAGGACCTCTGTGACATTAAGAAAAAACATGGCAAATCCTTTATTAAATTCTTACAAATATGGAGGAACACTGCAAACAGAATAATGTATGATGTGCCCAAACAAGACCTAATATTCATGTTCATTGACAATCTAATCCCAGATATGTCATTCACAACAGAGCTTCAACTTGCTCCAAATTTCAAGCAACTCGTAGAACGAGGAGTTTGATGTGAGCAAAACTTGGTCAAGAGAGGAATCCTTGTAGATCCTACCCAAATGAACACAAACAAGAATGCAATGGATAAGGCCAAATAGTGGAATAAGAACAAGAATGCCACCAATGATGGTGTCATTAACGTCAAAATAACCAACTATACTCAACCCAAGGTTTAACTACAAGTAGCACCCATGATGAATCAAAAAACCCATGGTGCACACTCAACAAACAAATACTCACATTTAAACACCTAGAGTTCAAGCAGTAGCTATGTCTAACAACCAAACCAATGCACAATGCCCACAAAGGTTTTCATTTCATAAATGTGACAACACACCATTAGGAGATTCAATAGAGTCAGCACTGAAAAATTTGATTCAAACCAATAATACCACTCTACTAGAAATCAGAGAGTACAAACATGGTGTTGTGAAACCCAAGTGGTGGAATGATAATGACTTTTGTGAGTATCATTGGGTAAAAGGACATGAGACATCCAACTTTTACCGATTGAAAAATCCCATACAAGATCTAATTGACCAAGGGATAATTAATGTCACAAATACCCAATCCAAGGGTACAACCGATCACACTATCTTCAATGATAAATTTCATGATCATAATAAAGGGAAAGCCTATGTGTCTAGTGGATAGTCTAAGCAAGTGAACTATACCTATGCCAACTCTAATAGCACCATAAATTGCATAAATCCTTCAGATAGCCAAGTTTCTACAATTACTATCAAAGATACCAATGCCAAATGTGTTGCCACAACATGACATTATATGGTTATTTTGCAAGGAATGCCTTCCACCTTAGCTACACCAGCTAATCCCATAATAGCTTCCAATCCAAAAACCATTCTAGTGGATCAGCTAAAGGGCACACCTTCCTAGATCTCCATGTTCAGCCTATTGCGCATATCCCCGCAGCATAAGAAAGCTCTAGATCAAGCCCTTCAAAATGCAGTGGTCCCACGAGACATAACTCCAGATAATTTCCAAACTATGGTCAATTACATCACTGCCAGCAAGCATTCTACATTTATAGACCATGATGTGTTGCCTCATAAGCCTCTGCATAATGATCCCTTGAATTTGCTTATCCAAGTGCATAAACACACAATCCGAAGAGTCCTCATTGATGGCAGGGTTGGGTTAAACATATGTACTCTTAAAGTGATAAAAACCTTGGGCTATTAAGAATCTAGCATTAATGTCACCAAGAGGATAAATATTAGGGCATATGAAAAGGATAAAAGATCATCAAAATGTATCCTCATTCTACCAGTCATGATAGGGCCATTCATAAAGAACACTCCCTTTCAAATCCTAGACCTTGATTTGGGATATAATATGTTGCTTGGAAGGTCATGGATACATGAGATGCAACATGTCCCTTCAACTTATCATTGGTGCATCAAATTCCCATACCAAGTGGCAGAGAAAATCATTGAAGGAGATCCATGTTGGCAAGTGGCTCATTCAGGAGTGTTCAGGAACACATTAGGGTTGTCATTTATGGCAACACGTCAGTTATGAATGATCACTTAGAGTAAAACATAGTTTTGGAGTTAAGGCTTGCAAAATGACAAAGTCCAGAAAGAAATTTACAGATTGAACATGAAATAATCAGAACACAAGCCATTGAAGATATGTTACCTGTTGTTTCTGTTAAAGAGATGGAAATGATATTGAATGCTATAAAAACACTATTGAGAACTAAATCAAGACTGGTAAAGATAATGGGGAGGAAATATGATGAAGTGATTGAGGAAATATAGAAGGTATTAGATAAGGTTTTGATGGGGATTGAGCCTGATAAGTCTTCACCTCTCAAGGCTACTAAGCCTAAATCTATTTTAAAAGGTGAGTCATTACGGTAGCTGAAGTAAAACTTGATACATCAGAAGTTGAAGATGATAGCCAATTTTTTAGTATTGTAAGACAACGAGATTTATTTTTTATTGGTGTGCCTATGTCTTTGGACACTTTGCAAGATGCTAGTGACCCTTTTGAAAGGGATACTAACAATTTTGCATATATTAGAGGAATTATTATTCTAAAAGTGGTAGAGAAGGAAGAACAAAAAGAGAGTGAAGATGAGGTAGCTGAGGAAAAAGTAAATAAAGTTGAAGTAAAACAAGAAACTCGTATATATGTTTCTTCATCTTTATTTTTGGCAAGTGGGGATAAAACTCTGAGCACTAATATTGAGATCATGGATGAGGATGAGTTGATGAAGCTATCTTACTTATCCTTTTCCAAAGAGAAAGAGATATATGGGCATAAAGTTGAGAAAAAGTCAAGGGTAATGGAAAGAGCAGTTGATACCATCAACAAAATCCTACCTATACCTCTTAATTTTCAAGGAAAGGACACTACTGAGAACTTGAACAAGGCATTGGATGACTTTGACAATCACTATGAGTCCTTAGAAAAGATCACAAAAGAAAAAGAAGGACATAAATAATTAGCATTAGAAGAATCAAGCAATTCTATTGCATGGGACTTGTGCATACTGGGTAAAAGAATGACTGAAGCAAAGAGTTGTGTATCACATGGAAGGAAGTTATGCAGTTATTGTGTAAATCCTATCAAACATCTTCAGAACATTGAGGACATCAAAGCAAGGGATAGATAGGTCCTAGATAAGTTGATGTAAAGTTGTGAGACCTCCTCACACATTGTATATTGGAGTTAGACAAAGAAGTGTCCAGACTATTGGAAAATTTGAGTGTGTTCGAGACAGAGAAAGGGAGATTTATGGGGAGATTTGGTATGTTGAAGATTTTAATTACTCCTAATTTATCAATTCTTGAGATACACCTTTCAGACATGGAGAAGATAACGCAATCTCTCTTGGGAACATGCCTACTAAGTTAAAGGCAACAAAAACATCTTATTTTGCAATGAATGGATTGATTAATGTGAGTCAGATATTGGTAAAGACTTGGATAGAAGAAGTAAAGATCTTGGAAAGCTCTTTCCAAGATGTGCTTAAGATGGTCTAGATTTTTGGGTAAGAAGAACTGTATCAATTTTGTTATGTATTCTAGATTTTTGTATACTTTTTTCATTAATGTCAAAGGGGGAGAAGAGAAGATATGAAAAATGTGCAGAGGAAATATAGAGAAGATAATATAGTAAATATGTAAAGGAGATAAAGAAGCGTAATGTTTTTTTGGTATTGACACTTAGTCATTTTTCACTAAGTGTTGCAATCAATGCCAAAGGGAGAGATTGTTGGCAAGTGTCTCATTCAGGAGTGTTCATGAACACATTAGGTTTTTCATTTATGGAAATGTATAAGTTACAAATGATCTCTTAGAGTGAAACACATTTTGGAGTTAAGGCTTGCAAAATGACTAAGTCCATAAAGCAGTTTACAAGGTACAAGAGTACAGTTTTGGGTAGTGAACATTGTATATGATGAGTGAAGACATGCAAGCTTATAGAAAGCTATTTCAAGATATGATAGACCTTTAGTTAAGGTCACTTGAGTTTTGAAGTTCAGAAATGAAAGATACAGATGTTTGAAGACATGCGAAGACAATACAACAAGACAAAGCAGTTGAATGCTCGCAATGGTTGAGGGAGTGTAACATGGAATCCAAATGTGATATATTGGATTTGGATTGTGTATTACCTATATTTTGATAGTGTATGATTGCTAAATTTTTATTTACTTGTTGTATAAGTGTTGGTTCCATTTTGAGATGTATGTGGAAGCCAACTGAGTATGTAATAATGTACATATATGAAGAGCTTTTGAGAAGCAAAGTATGGTATGTATGTGAATAGATGAATGGATACATGGTGATGTCAGAATCAAATAGATGATTATGCAAGCTAAAATTGGGACTAGCTAAGCATAGAAAATACTTTTTTTATTTTCATTTTTATAAAGCATTGTAACAGAGACATATTTATGATTATATGAGCAGTGAGCTCAGTGTATACCTTTAAGAGGGTTTTGTATTCCTTTAATAGGGAAATGTACTAATGTAATAATCAGCTCCTAATAGGGATACTATAATTTTAGTGCATATTTATGGGTGCCATCCCCACCGGGGTTTTCCCTTGGCTATGGTTTCCTCAAGAACAAATTCATGGTGTTATGAGTTGTGTGTTTTGTATTTATGTTCTTTTCATTTCAGCAATTATCTGGTTAAGTTAGAATTTGATAAGGTGGATTTTAAAGTGTTGTAATATTGATTCACCCCCCTCCCCCCTCTCAGTATTACTTAATCCCAACAATTCATATCAAAGCCATTGGCCCTTGGTGAGAAAGTCTAATAACTGTAACCACCTAAAATTGGTCTGTTGCAACTATAGACCCTATTTGCCCTAAGTGTGATCATGCCCTCGATTTATGTCCAAACGACCCTGTTACTGTTTGACATATTTCTTTTAATCAATTTAATGT
>MU226309.1:2758298-2773738 GCA_018584345.1 Thuja plicata
ACACTCTTTCTAGTTAGAAGGCAATATGCCGATATTAGTGGTTTTTGAATGTTTTATCTAACCATTTATACTAATGCAATGACCTATTGAGTGTTTGTGTTGATCTAACAGGTACCCAAATACACACACACAATAACTTAAGGGAGATCAAGATGGATTCTAAAAGTTTGGAAGAAAACTTTGAAGCAACACTTGAAGAGCTTGATAAGGCTAAAGCAAAAAATGGTGATTTGAAATTCAAATTAAGAACAGTAGAGGGTTTCATCAAGAAACTGAAAGAACAAATTGAACTATCCAGGAGTCAGAGATAAGATTTTATGGATAAGATAAAAGAGGATTCATAAATTTATTCTTCAAATCATATAAAACAACTTGAACAAGAGAAAGATACTTTGAAGATTGATCATGAAACTACTTCCTTTTAGATGGCTAAAGAGATTCAACAAGTAAATAATGATAGAAACAAAATTGAAGAAACCTTAAAATATGCTAATATTCATATGGGACAAATACAGATTGAATTAGATGACTATAAGAACAAATATATGGAATTATAGAAATATAATCAAATAATAAAGTGAGAACTTGTTGAGGCTAAGAAACATATTGAAAAACTTCATATGAGCAGTGATAAGATTGATGAGCATAGAGATAGACAGAAACCTAAAGGAGACATGAGTGGAGTTGGATTCAATGAAGATGAATGTTCAAGAACTTAGGAAGAAAAATCTGAAGTGAAGTCTGATGAAGAAAGACCTACTCTTGAAGAACCTAGAGAATAGATTAGACCTTTCAGAGGTAGATGCTTTGGATGCAACATGATTGGACACATGAAGAAAAACTGCAGAGATAAAATCCCTTACAAATCCTTTTCTAGCTATTGTTTCAATTGTCATGCATATGGACACTAGAAGGAAGAATGCAAGAAACTTAATCAATCTAGAACCAAGCAAGATTACAATAGAGAAGGAATAGTAGATAAGATCACATGTTACAAATGCAATAACTTTGGGCACATCTAAAATTATTGTAAGTTGCAGATTAACCAAAATATATCACCGCCTACATACTACATATTTCAAATCCAAGACAAATAGCAAAGTTTTGCAGGTATAATAGAACTAAGAACAAAAGTGGACCTCCACCTATTGATGTAAAGAAGAATATTGGTGATTATAAGAGTATTGTAGAGGAATTTAACAGTCATTTCAGGAAAGTAGGAGATATGAACAATGATAAGGTACGGAAGATAAAAGAACCAAGGGAGGAAAAGGTTTAGGGAGAGTCAATAGATGTTAATGAGTCTTCACCTAATGCTAACATTGCTACATTGACCTAGATGGCCAAGCATGGCCTTACGGGGAGCATTGGAAAGAAACATCAGAAATCTATCCATCCCTAATTATGAAGATTAAGCTCTTATGATCTTAGGGAGAGTATGTAGAGATGTTATGGATCATCTATCTATTTTTTCATAGATTTGCGAGCCATATCCTATGATCGGCAGATTGTTAGTTGATTGGATCATGTGTAGAGATGATTTTATGGGGAACTGTGTCATTTATTTACACAACAAAGTATAAGGACAATCAAAGAAAGTTATCTAATCATCATTTGAAGAATCAGAGCCGAAGAAGAACAAAGATTTGAGCAAGAAGAACAAAGAAGCAAGTGCGTTGTGTAATTGAAACAAAGTAAAAATTCACAGATTCATCAAAGAAGAGGTATTTTTGATTATTTGTGAACTTTGGTTATGGATACTCCATTGATTTTTTATGTCGTCGAAAGGCCTAAATACAAATTCAAGAAACATCCATTTAAATCTACCAGAGATGATCTAGAAGGTGCATTTTTGCAAACACCCTACAACGTTCTAGATGTCAAAGACATTAGGGCTTACATTCATTGTAAGTATGAGTCTCTGGGAGATTTTGAGATCTATAAGGAGATGGAGGACATGATTGGATTAGATGGAAAATGGAAAAATGAGTTCACACATCTTGAGAATCCTAGTATCATGCGAATGATGAAACTCTATGAATTTGATGAAGAGGAATGGATCAAAATCATTATGAGAAAAGTACACGACCAATTCATTTGGATTGGAGATCTTCCAGTGAAGATATGCAGCAATTTGATTCATGGTATAACATGTTTAGATAACTCTGGTGTTATCCCTATCACGAAGAAGACTACAAATAAATAGGTGGAAACCCTAACCCATTCGATATGGGATAAGAGGGTGATGACCATAGTCAAAATCATTCAACAATATGTTAGATTAGTTTCCATGATTCTCAGATATAAACTACACTATAGCAAATGACCTAACTCGGTATCCACATGAGTAATCATGATGGCATATAGAATAGTAAAGGAAAACATCAAATAAAATCTTTGCAAAATACCTGCACAACAATTTTTGGAGAATGTGAAGAAGATAAAGAAAGATAAGTCAAAGGAATTTAGGTTTGGATCATTATTTATACACATGCACATCTGCATTGTACATAAATTTCCTAGTCTGCACCCTAGACCTTGGAAGGAAAATGAACCAACTAGAATTCAGATTTACAATGAGTTATAGAAGAAAAAATAGTACATGTGTTGATGGTGAACTATTTTGGATAATAAAATTCTTACAGAGACATATGAGAGAAAGAATGAGGATACATGAGGTTTTGGTAGAGAAGTATAAAGATACAATCTATTTCATTGTTGAAAATGATTGTGTTTTCTTTGAGGCAGTACAACCTAGAATGAAATGGTGTTATCCTCTAGGATATGAAGTTAGTCCCGAGGTTTTGACTATGCAAGTTGAACATGTATTATCCTCAAAGATTGATCCATTTGAAGAAAGATGGGGTACTTATGAAGAGAAGTATACAAAGATAAGGGAAGAACAAACTCGAGCAGCAAGGAAGAGGAAAGTAGAAAATGTGGTAGACAATCTAGCAGCCAAGGCTAGTATTACAAAGGAAGAGATGAAAGAGGTAATGAATAAGATGATAGAAGGTGTTTCTGGGTTGGCGAGCACTGCTCCTACAGCCCTTTCACCTCTAGAGAAAGAGAAAGTTATCAGTTCACCTCCTCCTATATATGATGTACTTGAAACCACACCTACACCACCAAATAGGATATCACAAGAAGAGAAACCCATGGATTACCTAAGATAAACACTAGATCCACTAAACATGACTCTCCACCTAAGAAATAGAGGATAAACGTTGTAAAGGAGAAAGCAGAGGAAAAGAAAGTGGAAGAGAAGAGCACACAGGTGAAACAACTCTGGAAACCTTCTATGAAGATACTGGAGAAGAGGATCATTGAGTAGGGAAGGATTATTCCATTGACTAGATACTATGATAGGTATGATGCATCTAATCAACTCTTGATTTATGACATGGTCATCAATCATTTACTTGTTTTTAAGAAGAACTTATTAAAAGTTGAAGGCAGTATACCTGAGGATCTATATGAGAAATTAGAGATAAGAAAATAGTTAGCACAAATTGAAGATGAAACAATCATAACACAAGCCATTGAAGATATGTTACCTATTGTTTCTATTAAAGAAATGGAAATGATATTGAATGCTATAAAACCACTATTGAGAACTAAATCAAGACTGGTAAAGATAATGGGGAGAAAATATGATGAAGTGATTGAGGAAATACAGAAGGAAGTAGACAAGGTTTTGATGGGGATTGAGCCTGAGAAGTCTTCACCTCTCAAGGCTACTAATCCTAAATCTATTTTAAAAGGTGAGTCATCAAGGTAGCTGAAGTAAAACTTGATGCATCAAAAGTTGAAGATGATAGCCAATTTGCTAGTATTGTAAGACAACAAGATTTCTTTGTTACTAGTGTGCCTATGTCTTTGGACACTTTGTAGGATGCTAGTGACCCTTTTGAAAGGGATACTGACAATGTTGCATATATTGGAGGAATTATTGATCTGAAAGTGGCAGAGATAGAAGAACATAAAGAGAGTGAAGATGAGTTAGCTGAGGAAAAAGTAAATAAAGTTGAAGTAAAACAAGAAACTCATATATCTATTTCTTCATCTTTATTGTTGGAAAGTGGAGATAAAAATTTGAGCACTGATATTGAGAGCATGGATGAGGATGAGTTGATGAAGCTATCTTACATAGCCTTTGCCAAAGAGAAAGAGAGATCCGAGCAGAAAGTTGAGAAAAAGTCAAGGGTAATGGAAAGAACAGTTTATACCATCAACAAAATCCTACCTATACCTCTTACTTTTCAAGGAAAGGACACTACTAAGAACTTGAACAAGGCATTTGATGACTTTGACAATCACTATGAGTCCTTAGAAAAGATCACAAAAGAAAAAGAAGAACATAAATACTTAGCATTAGAAGAAGTATGCAAGTCTATTGCATGGGACTTGAGCATACTGGGCAAAACAATGACTGAAGCAAAGAGTTGTGTATCACATGGAAGGAATTTATGCAGTTATTGTGTAAATCCTATTAGACATCTTCGTAACATTGAGGACATCATAGCAAGGGACAGAAGGGTCCTAGATAAGTTGATGTAAAGTTGTGAGACCTCCCCACACACAATATTGGAGTTAGACAAAGAAGTGTCTAGACTATTGGAAAAATTGAGTGTGTTGGAGATAGAGAAAGGGAGAGTTATGGGGATATTTGGTATGCTAAAGAGTTTAATTACTCCTAATTTATCAATTCTTCAGATACACCTTTCAGACATGGAGAAGATAATGCAAGCTCTCTTGGGAACATGCCTACTGAGTTAAAGGCAACAAAGACATCTTCTTTTGTAATGAATGGATTGATTAATGTGAGTTGGATATTGGTAAGGACTTGGATAGAAGAAGTAAAGATCTTGGAAAGCTCTTTCCAAGATGTGCTTAAGATGGTCTAGATTTTTGGGTAAGCATAACTGTATCAATTTTGTTATGTATTCTACATTTTGTATACCTTTGTCATTAATGTCAAAGGGGGAGAAGAGAAGATATGAAAAATGTGCAAAGAAAAGATAGAGAAATAATATATTAAATATGTAAAGGAGATAAAAAAGTGTAATGTTTTTTTGGTATTGACACTTAGTCATATTTCACTAAGTGTTGCAATCAATGCCAAAGATAGAGATTGTTGGAAAGTGGCTCATTCAGGAGTGTTCATGAACACATTAGGGTTTTCATTTATGGAAACACATCAGTTATGAATGATCACTTAGAGTGAAACACATTTTTGGAGTTAAGGCTTGCAAAATGACAAAGTCCAGAAAGCAGTTTATAGGGTACAAGAGTACAGTTTTGGGCAGAAAACATTGTATATGATGAGTGAAGACATGCAAGCTTATAGGAGGCTATTTTAGGATATGATAGACCTTCAGTTAAGGTCACTTGAGTTTTTAAATTGAATGATACAGATTTTTGAAGACATGTGAAGACAATAATACAATGAGCCAAAGTAGTTGAATGCTCGTGATGATTGAGGGAGTGTAACTTGGAATCTAAATGTGCTATATTAGATTTGGATTGTGTATTACATATATTTTGATAGTGTATGATAGCCAAATTTTTATTTACTTTTTGTATAAGTGTTAGTTCCATTTTGAGATGTATTTGGAAGCCGACTAAGTATGTAATAATGTATATATATAAAGAGCTTTTGAGAAGCAAATTATGGTATGTATGTGAACAGATGAATGGATGCATGGTGATGTCAGAATCAGAAAGATGATCATGTGGGATACAACTGGAACTACCTAAGGATAGAAGATGCTTTTTTATTTACATTTTTATAAAGCATTGTAACAGAGACATATTTATGATTGTATGAGCAGTGAGCTCAGTGTATACCTTTTAGAGGGTTTTGTATTCCTTTAACAGGGAAATGTACTAATGTAATATTTAGCTCCCAATAGGGATAGGTCTCCTAATAGTGATAATATACTATTAGTGTATATTTATGGGTACCATCTCCACCAATTTTTTCCCTTGGCCAGGGTTTCATCGAGAACAAATTCATGGTGTTATGAGTTGTGTGTTTTGTATTTATGTTCTTTTCATTTCAACAATTATCTAGTTAAGTTGGAATTTGATAATTTTAAGTTTAAAGTGTTGTAATATTGATTCACCCACCCTGTTAATATTACTTAATCCTAACAATCCCAACCCATTCCAATACTCCAACACCATAAGAAGAAGTACAGATAATCAAGTTCCTTCAAATCAAGAAGCAAGCATTCCTTCCACCTCTAATTTTGTTCCTAAAGACATACAAATAAAGGTGGGTAAGATATCAATCAAAGACAAAGGGTGTGGTTAGTATAGCTATGAGTAATATTTTACCATCACCAACATGCCTCAAAATCCTAGATCATATGGTATGCCCCGACCGGTGGAAACACATGAAACTCCAGAACCAGTATTATTCAAATGTCCACCAACTACATTTATCAAATGGGGAAACATAGCTGAAGAAAAACCCTTCAATCCAGACATCAACATGTAGTTGTATAAAAACTCTCAAGAGACACCTCAAGCACAAATACCTTTGTTTCAATATGGATTTGGTTTCACTATGCTACATAAATTTGGATATGATGGTAAGACTGGTCTGGGGGCAAGAAAAAAAGGCTTAATGGAATTGTCTTTACCACCAACCCAAAGAAACAAAAGAGGCCTAGGCTATAGACAAAATAGAACCAGTGAAACCATCCAAGATATACCCATAGACCAACAACAGATTGCATAATTAAATTAGGGACAAAATCTAGAACATGCCCTAATCAACAATATACTCCAGCAATTATTTCCATCGAAAGTGGAACCCTCTAAATCCCAGTTGAACCTTAATTAGACTATCCAGGATGATGCAAAAAGTGAGACATCTAACAAGCATTCTAGCATGACCAATTCCCATGAGTATGAGTGGTTATCCCTCTGTAATTTTGAGTTTCTCATCCCTGACTATTTCCCTCAGTCCGTCAGTACCATACACCTTGATGAAATATTTGACCAAATGAGCATAGAAGACCAACTATGTATCGATAAACATATTGAGATGTCAATTTTGTAAGTGGTGCATCCAAATCCCATTCCCAGTTTATTGTAACTATTACTACAGTTTCGTTCACCCAAATAGAGTCATCCCCCCTGTAGATCTTTTTCTAGTCTACCTCGAACTGATATAATGGGACCAATAAGGACAACTAGATCTTTCTGAGAATGATGAATCCATCACAGACTTCATGGGGATTCAAGAAGGCATACTATCAAGAGACCACAAAGCGAGATTCTCCTTTAACTTGGATAGATCAACATACTTTGGGGAGGAGGCTCCTCTTTCCAGTCACAAAAGAAAAATCAAAGAAAAAAAGAACAGTCGGCAAGTGAAAACTGAAAGGCACTTTCTGACCATAAAAAGGAGAAAAAAATAATAAAAGAACAATCTTCTAGTGAAACCCTCTCTGAGGTGCCAGAGGATGGAAAGTTGGAACTCCCCCCTTTAATAGAAGAAAAGTTAGCATTGCTAACAAAAGAAATAGAGGAAGTCAATATAGGGGATGAGAAGAACCCTAAACATATCTATTTGGCTAAATCTCTTACACCTGAATAAAGAGAATGATTCATTTGTTTCTTCAATGAAAGACAAATCAACTTTGCATGGTCTTACACAGACATGCAAGGTTTGGATTTAGAGCTAGTGCTACATCATCTTCCATTGTTGCCAAATACAAAACCTATTAAACAAAGATTGAGAAAGATGCATTCGTACATCACTCTACTTGGCAAAGAAGAATTGAATAAACTCTTAGATGCAAGCTTTGTAAGACCAATTCCATATGTGGATTAGATATCTAATATAGTGCCAATAACAAAACACAATGGTCAGATCTGTATATGCACAGATTTCAAATATTTGAACAAGGCTTGTCCCAAGGATGATTTTCCTCTACCAAACATTGACATGATAGTTGACCTGACAGCAAGGCACCAAATGTTGTCACTCATGGATGGTTTCTCTGGATATAACCAAATCAAGATTGCGCCAGAGGAGAAACACAAGACAATATTCACATATGCATGGGGAACTTACTGTTGGAATTTGATTCCATTTGGCCTAAAAAATGTAGGTGCAACTTATCAAAGGGAAATGACCATGATCTTTCATGATCTAATTCATAAAATAATGAAAGACTATGTCGATGACATACTAGCCAAATCAATGCTTAGGGAAACTCACCTACAAGTTTTGGGTCTGATATTTGATTGAATGCAGGAGTACAAGGTCAAACTCAATCCAAAGAAGTGTGCATTTAGAGTTACTATTGGAAAGCTCCTTGGATTCATTATATCACATAGAGGAATCGAAGTGGACCCATAAAATTTAAAGGTCATCCTTCACATGCCACCACCAACAAATTTGAGGCAAATTTGGGGTCTACAAGGTAGACTGCAATCTATCAGGTGATTCATCACCCAACTAGCAAGAAAGTGTCACCCATTCTAGCACCTATTGCATAAAGACATGATCTTCATATGGATAGAACAATGCGAGAAAGAATTTAAAACCTTCAAAGATTATTTATTGAAGTCCCCTATATTGGTGTCACCCATTCAAGATAGGCCACTCCTCTTATATATCTCAGCAACAGGGTCAGCACTAGGTGTTCTTTTGGCATAACATGATGACCAGGGTAAGGAAAGATCTATTTACTACCTTAGCAGAACATTGGTGGGCTACGAGCTAAATTATTCAACAATTGAAAATTCATGTCTTGTAGTTGTCTTTGCTTCCCAAAAGTTAAGACATTACATGTTGAGTCATCAAACAAATCTCATAGCACACATAGATCCATTGAAGTACTTATTAAGTAAAGAAACACTAACAGGATGACTCGCCAAATGGGTCATGATCTTAAGTGAATTTGACATAGAGTACATGGATAGAAAGGCTATCAAAGGGAAATTAATAGAGGATCAACTAGTAGAGGCACCAATACAAGATCATGAGCATGTAGTGTCTAAATTTCCAAATGAATCGATCCTTGTAGTACAACCAACAGTAGAGGTCTTGAAATTATTCTTTGATGGTTCATATATGAACTAAGGTGCAAGAGCAGGGATAGTACTCATTGCTCCACATAATGATGCAATTCCTAAGTCTTTCTGACTCAACTTTCTATGCATGAACAACACAGCTGAGTATGAAGCTCTTGTCATCGGATTAAAGACAAATATACAATGGAGGATAAAGAATCAAAGAGTCTATGGTGATTCCCAATTATTCATCATCCAAGTTAACAATGACTACATGAAAAAATATGAAAAAATGATCCCATATAGAGAGTTGATGGACAAGTTGCGGGCTTCTTTTCATTTCATTGCATTTAAGTAGGTTCCTAGGGTTCAAAACAAAGTAGTGGATGCAATGTACACTATAGCATCCTTGATCAACATGTCAGGCAACAAAACTAGATTCTAATTTCTGGTAGAACAACTTATGATATTGGTACATAAAGCTCTGATAACATAGTCAGCATGCTTCCTTGTTGCTCCTAAGTCCCCCTGGTACCATGAAATATATAACTACCTCCAAAATAATACCCTACCACTCAACCTGTCTAGAAACCAAAACAATTCCCTCATCTGACAAGCCTCTAGGTACACCCTTCTCACTAATACTCTATATAGAAGAAGTCTAGATGAAACACTTTTATGTTGTATCACTTCCAAAAAATCCCAGAGAGCCTTGTATGAGTTACATGAAGGAAATTGTGGGGCCCATGTAGGTGGAAATAGTTTGGAAAATAAAATCATATACTACTGGCCCACAGTAGAGACAGATGCTAACAAATATGTGCAAAGGTGTCGAAAATGTCAAATTTATGGAGATTTGATCCATGCACCAACTCAAGAACTCAACCCCATCACTTCACCATGGCCATTTTTAAAATGGGGATTTGACTTAGTGGTAAAGATTACACCAACATATTCTAATGGTTGCAAGTACATAATTGTAGTGATGGAGTACTTTACCAAATGGGTGGAAGCAATTCCTCTCACATACATTACTCGTAAGCAAATCTCCATGTTTATACTAAACAACATCATTTGTTGATATGGAATCCCTTAAACCCTACTCACAGATCACGGTACACATTTTCAAAATCAAGATGTTGAAGATCTCTATGACAAGTTCCCTATAAAGTAAGGTTTCTCTTCATTCTACTATCCCCAAGGGAATAATCAAGCTGAAACCACTAACAAAACCATCCTGAAGATCTTAAAGAAAATGATTAATGAATCTGGGCGAGACTGGCATTTGCAACTCAGTCCCGCACTATGGGCATATAGAACTAGTGTGAGAAAACCTACATGAGAAACTTCATTCTCACTAGTATATGGATCAGAGGCGGTCCTACCCCTCAAATTTGAAATCCCATCCCTTAGAATCTCACTGAAGAACACCATTTCAAATGAAGACTACAAAGTAGCTAGACTCAAAGAATTGGAACTATTGGATGAGAGATGATAGAATGCACTCAATCACTTACAAGGTTATCAGAATTTCTTTAGAAGAAACTATCACAAGAAGGTTAAGCCATGAACCTTTGAGGTAGGAGATCTCATCCTCATGGAGAATCAAAAGAACCAAGCAGAAAGGGTTAAACCAGGAAAGTTCGAGCCTAATTGCTAGGACCCTACATCATCATAACATCATGCAATAGTGGGGCATATCAACTGGAAACTCAAGAAGAAGATCAACTCCCTATTCATATCAACAACATACACCTCAAAATTTTCTACGCCTGAAGTCTCAAGGTCAAGGGAACATATCTAAAATTTAGAAAATACAAAAAGATATAAAAATATAAAAGGTTACCTTGGTGAAAACCTGGCAAACAAGCGTCTGGGGCAAGATCAAAATAGAAGATTCTTTGACACAATGTGACAAGCCACAATGCATCAAATGGGGGAAAATGTAGACACCCTAAAATGGACATACTTGCAACCTTACATTAAAACACTAATTTTCATCTATTAATTAATAATTTTTTAATCATTAATTAATCATCTATTTCTTCTAAATCCATTCCCCAAATCATTTAATAATATCCTCAAAATCAATTAAATAATTAATTTTATTCAATTAATTGACCTTAATTAATTAATCTTTATTAATTAATTAAATTCAATTCCTTAAAGTTTAAATTTAAATATTTAAACTTATTAATTTATTCTTCTAATTAAATTAGTTTCACTAAATTAATTTAATTTCACTCAACAATTTTTTTATAAATAAAAAATAATTCAATTTTCTCATGTTTGAATATTTTAATTTTAAAAATCAATTAAATATTCAAATATATAATTTCTCAAGTTCAAAAAGGTAACTCTTGATCAACTTTCAGTTAACTAAACATCCCCTCTTCTCTCCAAGTTGAAGAGGTGGAGTTTACTTGTTGCTTTTTAGTTAACTAAACATCCCCTCTTCTCTCCAAGTTGAAGAGGTGGAGTTTACTGGTTGCTTTTCAGTTAACTAAACATCCCCTCTTCTCTCCAAGTTGAAGAGGTGGACTTTACTGATTGCTCCTCAGTTAACTAAAAAATCACCTCTTCTCTCCTAGTTGAAGAGGTGAAGTTTACTGATTGCTTCTCCAGTTTATTTTGATCTCAACCATCCAAATCATTTTCCATATTCTATATAATCAACCCTTCTCAACCATTTAAAGGATCTAGGATTTCAAGCTTTGTGCACACTTACTCTACAGGATTCTTGCGAAGCATCAAATATTCTTGTGATCGTATCAATATCATTTTCTCTACACTCCCAAGTTACAAACGTTATTGATACCAATACTGAACACTATTCATCTAGCATTTCAGAAGGAGTAGAGAGAAGCAATAGAAGCCTCGAGCATTGTCGTTTGCATTATTTTGTTTTCCTCTTTGATTGCTCATTATTTTATTGTCCTTAGACTTGTTCTTAGTATTTCTAATTTCTTTTCCCCATTGCAAATCAGTGCTACTAACCCCCATTAATTTGAGTTGGAGCAGGATTGGATCTACATACTTATTATATATTGATGCAGGTTTCACCAGATGCTAGTGAGGGGCAATCTGAGGGGGTTCATCCATCAGGCATTGACAATGGGAAGTTAATTAAGTATTTTATATTGTTTATGCATATGTATACTTGTCACTTGTGCGTACTCATTTTTAATTTATATGGTTTATTTGATAAAGGGTGGTGTCTGACAATGTTATGAGACTGGTTTGGCACGATAGAGTCACAAACATCTCAATTCACAGTGGTAGCCCCATGATACGTATATTTCTAATTTATTTATTTTTATTTTACTATCAAGTATATATATGATCAAGTCATGATTGTATCAAGTATATTTTTTACTTTTGTAGGTTGCCCCTAGTTTTAGGGAGGTACAACGCCAAGGCTTTGTATCGTTGATGACCTAACCGACATTGCCTAAAGAAATTTCAACACAGGTAAGTTTTATTCTTAATTCAATTATTTTGTAACTATATTTTGCTACCAAGTATTTAACATTAAATAGTATAACTCTTAGATCAATATCATTTTTGCAAACATATATAGGTCGAAGTTGACTTTGGTGGCATTGTCCCTTCTCTACCAAGGACATATGTTAGGACTCTTGACCGCATGAGGAGATAGAGAGGCGAGGTACATGAGAGTTCAATTTTAAAATTTGTTTACTTATTATTGTTGACTATGATTTTGAATTTTTTTTTAATTTGTAGAAACCATATAAATTAAGTAATCTAATTTGGGGTTTCACTTTTGTGTTCATGCAAGATCCATCAAAGCTAAACAATACTTTGAAGAGGCTCCATTTTGATGATCCACTAGTAGAATAGTATGTCCTAGAATATTTGTAGTTTGTTCTTATTTTGAGATGCCTTATGGAAAATTTTGAGATGGCGTATGCCACATTGTATCTAGATATGTAGGTTTCGTAAAGATTTTGAGATGGCATGTGCCACATTTTGTACAAAACAATTTCATATATATATATAAAACATGTTTATTTATGGATATTTTATCTTTGTCATGCATTGTATGTATGTATTATTTCCATATTAAATCTTTTTCATGCATTGAATTTATGTATGTATGTTCATTTTCATATTATATCTTTGTCATGCGTTGTATGTATGTATTATTTCCATATTACATATTTGTCATGCATTTTATGTATGTATGTTCATTTCTATATTATATCTTTATCATGTGTTGTAATGTGTAATAGACCTAATTAGGCTCTATTTCCAAATAAACTACCCTAAAAATATTTTTTTCCAACCAAAGTAATAGGATAATAGGTGTAATACACCTCAATTGGGATAATAGACTCCAAATTTGCATACCCTATTTCGACTTCCTTATAGGGTAACCGCAACTAGGCTAATAGGCATATGGACCTTGCGGACACTTAGATATGGGGTAGTCGCTAATATTATTTGCATCTCCATGGGAAGAATGGGGTTGTAACTAGGGTTTACCTAGCCAACTAGACCTAACAAAACAAACGATTTGGTCCTAGGATGAACGATTTGAAATATGCACCATTGAGCAACTATGCAACTTTTTGCACCAACCAATATTGGGTCTCCAAATGGAAACCAAGTGGAATATCCAAAAACTAAGCTATGTACTTGTAGGCCTTCCCAATAAGGTCCTTTTGCACTTCAAACTTCTCTAATACCCCTCACAAAGTCCAAGATATTGCCCTCAAAAAATTGATGCTCGATTTGGCTTAGTGCACCTTGGGAACACTTATGTCCAGCATGCACCAGAATGTTCTTGATTCTACATGGAAAAAATGAGGTCTCCAATAGCATTTACTTAGCCAACTAGAGCTGATGAAGCTAACATTTCGGTCCCACAATGAATGGTTTGAAACATGCACCATTTAACAGCTTTCAACTAAATAACAATACAATGTTTTGCACCAATCAAGATCAGGTCGCCAAATGGAAACCAAGTGAAATATCCCAAAATTGAGCTACATTCTTGTAGGCCTTCCCAAGATAGTCCTTATGCACTTAAAGGATCTTTGATACCCCTAAAAAGGTTTGAGATATCACTCTCCAAAAATTGATGTCTGATTTGGCTCAGTGCACCTTGGGAACACTTAGGCCCAACATGCGTCGAGATGTTATTGATGCTACACGAGTGAAATGAGGTCTCCACTAGAATTTACCTAGTCAACTAGAGCCAATGGAGCTGACGGTTTGGTCCCACGATGAACGGTTTAAAATGTGTACCATTGAGCAACTTTCAACTAAGCAACAATGTGACTTTTTGCACCAACCAAAATTGGGTCGCCAAATGGAAACCAAGTGGAATATACAAAAATTAAGCTACATGCTTGTAGACCTTCCCAAGATGGTCCTTTTGCACTTCACAGATCTCTGATACCCTTCACAAGGTCAGAGATATCACTCTCCAAAAATCACTGCCCGATTTGGCTTAGTGCACCTTGGGAACACTTAGGTTTGACATGCGTCGTAACGTTCTTGATGCTAAGCGGGTGAAAAAAGGTCTCCAATAGTATTTACCTGGCTAAATGGAGCTGATGGAGCTGATGGTTTGGTCCCACAATGAATGGTTGGAAATATCCACCATTGAGCAACTTTCAACTCAGCAACAATGCAAATTTTTGCACCAACTAAGATTGGGTCACCAAATGGAAACCAAGAGGAATATCCCAAAAATGAGCTACCTTCTTGTGGGCCTTCTCAAGATGGTCCTTTTGCACTTTACGGTTCTCTAATATCCCTCATGAGGTCTGAGATATCGCCCTCCAAAAATTGTTGTCTGATTTGGCTTATTGCACCTTGGGAACACTTACGTCCAACATGCATTAAAATGTTCTTGATGCTACACGTGTGAAATGAGGTCTCAACTAGTGTTTACTCACCCAACCAGAGCTGATGGAGATGATGGTTTAGTCCCATGATGAATAGTTTGAAAGATGCACCATTAAGACCAAGTGGTGCATCTTTTAACTAAGGAACAATGAAACTTTTGGCACTTTTATGTCAATGATACTTATAACTTTGCAAACATGAATACATAATTCTTATACTAGGTCGACCTTGATTGACCATTTTGACCACTTTGATCACTTTGACCCACCCTTGGCTAATAGGGCTTAATAGGTCAAATGGTTACATAATGGGATAAACATAAATCTAATGAAATATATTACAATTGAAACTATTAAAATTGAATTTTTAATGCATGAAAATGATATGTTTGGCCATATCACAATTTTTTTTAACCAAGTCAAATATTTGCATTCTTGCATGTGTTTCATGATTATACAAGCTTGAGTGTACACACAACCTTGCATACAAATACATTGTATATCATTGATACAGCTTATATATATATA
>MU226309.1:2823581-2837831 GCA_018584345.1 Thuja plicata
GTTAAGGTTACAAATGTTTGATTACAAAATGTAATCTACCCTATGAAAGGTCTACCCTGTTAAGAGCTTAAGATCATTACAATCTACCCTGTTAAAGGATTTCAACTTACAATAAAGTAAGCACTCTATTAGGAGATAAAGAAAGGTCTACTAGAACCACTCTGTTAGGAGATTTTCATCTGATACAATGATTAGAATGTCTCAAGTATTGATCCTTCATTATGCACTCTAATGCTGATGATGGATCTCCTCTTTCCAGTACCTTCTATGATCTCATAATCTGATATATCTTTACTCTGTTGTTCACTGTGTTCTTTCTCTGCTTGATCTTTGCTTCTTAACAAAATAACCCTCTGTGCATTTCACTTCAAAAAATGCAGTAGCCACACACCACACATACATAGAAAATAGGGTTCAAAAGAAACCTAATATACCTGTTCAGATATGATATTGAGATCTAGATCAACGATCAAGATCTGATATCCATACCTTGATGGTAAAACAATTAATGCTTACAATGAGTCATGCATAGGATAAAATAATTAAATGCATAACTAACTCCGTATAAGAATATTAAATGCATATATTAGTCAGCCCAAAAAGCTTATATAAGTCGGCCAGATCACTCATCCTTGAAGTTTGTATCATTCCAGACATGTATACAAAAATTGTTCTGCTCGGCACTTGACATCCCTATATCCTTCTCAGCTCGGTAATGTAACTCAGCTCGACAATGTAACTAGGCAAATTGAAAAACTGCTTGGCAATGTTGCTCGACCTTGCATAGTTTTAGCTTGGCCACAGTGATAGCCAACTAAAACTGCCTAGGTGAATGACCAAGTGTTGGTCACTAATCATCAACAGATCTGAGAGATTAACAGTCCAGCTGGGTGGCCATGTTGTTGATGATATCTTGCTTAAAATTGGACAAGAGAATGGTTATCTCAGTCTGTGAAGCACCAACACCATTGTACTTGCTTATGGTGGACCTATACCCTCTTCCTTTCTTAACAGCAGCTCTTGATTATTTAAGGTAGATCTTCCGGATATCATCCCATGATGCCTGGGTGATATCTCCTCTAGCCATGAGGTCCAGTGCCTCTTTGCATCCGTCATGAATGCCTCTCAAAAAGAGTAGCTTCTGAGATTCTTCATTGAGCTTGTGCTGAGTATTCTTCTACAAACTGAACATGAACCTTGATACATAATCCTCAAGACTCTCATCCTCCTTTCGTGACATCTTAAAGATGTCATCCCCTCGCATATCATTCCCCCAACAATACTCTTTATATTTCAGCAAGAAAGCATCCTTCATTTCATCCCAATTATGGACAACATCTTGTCCTAAACCCATAAACCAGTGCAATGCAGACTCTTTAAGTGTACCAGGGAAGAGCTTAATCCCATGGGTGTCGGTGGTGTAGTCATAGCTCCTGCAAAGGATATCAAACTCAAAGAGAAAGGTATTCGGGTCCTCTGTGAAAAGGCCATAAAATTTTGGAAGAGCAGAAGAGGGAATATTTTTGAGGTTGTTATTATCTTGTTGATCAGAGATGGGGAAAGGTAATGTGGTAGGATTAGCCATCCTTCATTGTTGCTGAGGTGGATTTTGAGGGTTTTTCTAAGCTTGATAAAAAAACTAACTGCCAAGGAGTTTCTTCGCGCGGATTCTAGAGTTTTGGGTTGGCAAAGACTTCAGCAAATTGATTAGCTTCAATTTGTTCTTTGAAGAATCCATGAAAATCACCCTCACAAGATGAGGATGATGAAGGGGCTTCAGGGAGCTCAACAATAGTGTCAACAAATTGGTTCTCTTCCTCAAATAGGTTGTGGTGTGGATTTGGCAAGTACCTTCCTCGGGTGTCTCTTCATCTATTGTGCATGCAGATAGTATGGAATGATGTGAATGGGGGTATGCTTTGTCAAGATAAGGCTTAATCTACTGGAAGCAAGAAATGAAAGCATGTAAACAAATCCTAGGAATGGTTGAATAAGAACCAGGCTCAGCACCATCCCCGGCAACATCGCCAAAAATGATTGCTTGTTATAAAGATTCAGAAACTAGGAGTAATCCTTTTAACTCAGGGATTAGACATCCAACTAAGCACTTCATCCACTTTACAATAAACTCATTTAATATGTCAAAACCAGGGATGTGTTACTTGAAATGGGCCAGAAAAATATATGCACCAAGCACTTCTTCAACCAGTCATTCTATAATTGCTACAGGAAATAAATGTTGGAAAAGAACTACTCTATGGCTGCAGGAAATAAATGCTTTCAAAGGAAACTATACTATTGCTGCATGAAATAAATACTTAAAGGAAATCTAAACTATTGCTATGGAAGAAGATGCTTTGAAAATAAATGATGGAAATGAAGGCTGCTAGAAGGATGGAAGAATGCACATAAACAACTATAATGCTTTAGTTACTCTGTCGCTTGGTCGCAAGAAGCGATAGCTGTCCTGTGGCTTTGGCTGCAGGGGCTGTTCAACATAGGATTTGAAATGATAGAAATGCAAGAAAGAAAAATAACTAGAATGAATCTAAACTATAGATTCCTCACCAAGTGGGCCCCCTTGGGTGAGTACCCAGAATACTCAATTACACAGTACTCAACTCAAAACTTCATTTTCTCATTAACTTGAATAAAAGAGTACAGGAATTCTCTACTACCAAATAAAAGAATGCAACTATAATAATACTACTGCCCTCTTTCTCACGTAGGAGTGGGGCTTTATTTAAAGGGAAAAACATCTAACTTCTAAACTCCACATGCCCTAAGAAAAGGTGGAGCTTTTATTACAACCATCTAACAGAAAGGAAAAATAGAAAGCAGGAAATAGAATCAGTCAAGAAGAGAGGAAGGAATTGTATAGACAACATATCCAACTTCCCACTCTCTCCTAGATTTCATCAAAGAAATTATTTCACTTTGCCAAGTCTCTTCTCAATTGTCTCCACCTGGATCAATCTAGAAAGCTTCCACCACTATTGCATCGATGTTTCATCCATGCGCGTCTATTGCAGGACCACGTCAAGTGACCAGCACAAAGATGTACTCATCTGAACTGGATGTTAGTTGCTACTTCGATGGGCTGCATTAACACCGTTAGGATAAAAGCATTCATGGCATTTATTCAAAATACAAACATTATCTATTGTCCAAACAGTCAATTCATTCATAAAATATGATCATGAGTTCATAGAAACAAACCAGAGCATATTAATACCGATAAAGAAGATTAAGTAGCATATGTCCATGGCATAGGTTCAGTGGTTGACTATCATATAAAAATAGTTTTGGAGCATAAAGTCTTGGAATAAAAATAGAAAACATAAGAAAGGACCTAGCAAAAAGTTCTCCTAAATTATATAAAAGATGCCATTAAAATGGTCTATCAGATGCCAAAGCACTACTGTCCGCCCGTAAGTTGATAGTTTCTTTTGATTTTCCAAACTAAATCCATAACTCTCACATTCATTCCTCTTATACATGCCTCATCCTGCCATTCTTGGAAACTAGAATAACTATCTTCTGAAAATTTCATTCATTTGGATGGTCCAAAAAAATCATAAATCTGAAACCTTCAAAAAATTACAATTTTTCATAACAATTTTATGGGTAGAATTCTGAAAATAATAAAATATATATGTAGAAATGATAAAAACATAAAAGAGTAAAAAATTTCTAAAAGATTAAAATACAGACTAATATTTATCAAAGTTTCAAGCCTAAGCTTAGAATTGAAATTAAAATTCAAGTCTTAAACATCTATAGCATCGATTTTTTTTTCAAAATTAAAACTAGAATCAACATTTTGATGAAATCTTCCAGTAAATTATTTTTCATCTCCTTCATTCTTCAAAGGGCACTTCTTTAATGCAAGGATAGTCAATTTTTTTTTGAAGAGATTGTCTAGGCAATTGTGAATTGCTTTGAAGAAACACAATATCTGAAAGTTTTGTGTTCCCTTGTTGATTCCTCTTGTAAGCATGGATCAAATCAAGGTAGTGTGATTTCTTTCACATACCAAACCATTGGAATTTTGGCCACGGATTCTCATGGTTGGCTTTTGCAACTCTGTCATAGAAGCCCCTTAAGTCTGCCATCATTTATTTGGTTCCATCCTCATCTTGTTTATCTTTGCCTCCTTGAGATCAAACAATTTCTCTTTGCCCTTATAAGAATAAGTTGTTCTCACCTTTTACTTCTTAATCATCATCAACAACCAACTTATCTAGTGTTGCCAACAAATCTTTTTTAATCTCCTCTTCTCTATTATGGTCCACCTTAACTATCTCAGAATTAAATAGCAAGTTGTTGCATGGAATTGACTATGTAACATGTCCCATTGCTTGCACACAATGGTCAAAATCCATTGAACTTCATGGAATTGACTATGTAACATGTCCCATTGCTTGCACACAATGGTCAAAATCCATTGAACTTCATCATCTTTTTCTAAGACTTTTTAAATCTTTTTCTTTTCTCTATCCATGTCTATACACAATGGACATACAGGGTTTCCCACTATAAACCATTCTCAACATTTCATTTTGACAAGTGGTTCATATATTTTTTCAGATTTTTCAGCCCCTTCCCAAATGAAACTGGAAATACCTCCTTGCTGAAGGTAGTTCCCGACCTTGGTCCATATTCTTCATTTTTCATAGTCATTCAAAGGTTCCCTTCTGTGTCTTTCTCCTCCCATTGCTATAAAAAAGCTCTATTCCACAGGCAGGAAGTAACCACTAAACATACACTTTCTCCTCGAGTTTTTCCAGATAGTTCTTCTACTGTGCCTTGCAAGATAAGTTTTTCCTTTGTGAATGGACACCCAGAAAGTGTGCGGGTGTGACTTGTAATCATTACCTTTCTTGTTGATCTCATACTTTCCATTAATGGGAAAGCCATTGTAAAACTTGACATTAACTCTCATGATTAATACCAATAATTCTCTCTTTTCCCTGGATTCTGTTATAAGCGACTAAATCTGTCACTTCACATGGGAGGTCTCCTCTATGAAGCCAATGAGTCTACTTGGCACTTTTCACCACCAAATTGGCAAACCAGTTAGCCACCTGGTTGGCTTCCCTGTACACGTGGGATATGTGTACCTTATCAAAGGTGTTCAAAAGGTTGCGGGTTTCCTCTATCGTGTTGGCAATAGTCCATGAAAGTGGGTGTAATGTGTTGAGGCAATTAATAATATTGCTAGAGTCACCTTCTAACCATAAATTTTTGATCCCCATATCATGTGCGAATTTAGTAACTTGAAGTGCCGCATTAGCTTCCGTATAGTAATTGGTTTGCGAGCCAAGAGAGACGATGACAACAGTAGTACCCATGCCGAAGCTATTTCAAATCACACCACCACTTCTCGCCAAACCTGGATTTCCCTTGGCCATGCTATCAAAGTTGGCTTTAGACCAACCTTCCGGGGGAGAGCTCCAGGTGTAATTCTGTCTTTTATCTTTAGTCTTCTTAGGATCAACTGTGTTGTCTTTACTTACAAAAGGATTAGTATTTCCACAAGAAACATAATTTTCCATTAAAGCATGATGTATCTTCTCAAAAGTAATTTTGGGAGGAGCACTACAGTCTCTGAATATTTGATCATTACGTTCTTTCCAAATTCCCCAGTAAAGGAGAGGGAGAGCCCAGGTCCAGAATTTGTGAAAAGTGGTATTCTTGAAAGGCAGTGTCCATTGGGAAAAGAGTTCCTGAGTGGAAGAAGGAAAACACCATTGCTTGACCCAAAAACCTAAAGGAAGAAATGCCAAACAAAACAAACATAGGAGCAATGAAGAAACAGGTGATCCACCGACTCAGCTTGACACTTACATAGGACACACCTATTGGGGATCGGGATACCTCTCTTTAAAAGTTTATCAATGGTAAGAATGCAGTTTTGAAGCAAAATCCAGAAGAAGACATTAATTTTGGGAATAAGGCTAGGGATCTAGGCTTTAGCCCAGAAAGGCTTAGATTCCTGGTGCATCTGGAAAGACTAGGCTGAAGCAACCATGAAAGTACCATTTGGGGATCCTTCCCAAATCAAGGCATCCTGATCTTGTGACAGAGAGACAACATTTAAGGCTGTGGAGAGGGGAGACAAATCCCTAGAAATAGAAGGCAAGTCCACCCAAGAATTTCTCACTTGATAGTTGCAGACCCGAGACCCAAAATGCAGGTTGGACTCATCCCTCCAAATGTTATAAGACTCATTATCTTTCAGGGGGCCTGACTATAACCAATTGTCATTCCAAAAATTAATGGTTTGACCATTACCAATTTTCCATGTAACCAATTTGTACATGTGTTGTTGTTTATCCTTCTATTTTTTAAATTTTATTTGAGTCATGTTTTTTTGGGGAAATTTCCCTACAAAATTTGGAGCTCTTACACTTTTAAGTACAATATAGGAAGAAATAATCTAATTTGAAAAATGTATCTTGGAGATGATTGAGGATTGGCAAATTAATCGGGGTAGGTTGTGCTAATAGTACCAAAGTGTGAAGTAATAAAAGACACACAGTCGCCTTGTATTTATAGGTGGAATAAATAGGAATAGAATTTAGTTTCAAACATGTCAATGATGATTCAAAGTCAAGAGGAGTCACTTTCATGGGTTAAAGGAAGGAGAAATCAGTAAGCTTTAAAGTGGTGGCAATGAGAAAAATTTGTGTCAATTATGTTTAACATGATTTCATTGTGGTAAATTAGTGTGTGTAAGCTTTAAAATTTAGATTTAGGTTTTCAAGAAAATCTTCATGAAATATTATATAATTTGATATATTGAAAAAAAATTTAAAATATATACTATTTTGAAAATGTCTCAAATTGGCATTTCTTATCTTATAGAATCATATATAGTAGTACTAATACTATAAAATGTGAAAGGATTTAAAGACTATTGTTATATTATTTCAATTTTTTGCAAACTTTGCTTAAATATCTCAAAATTTAGTTTTTTTAGTTTTCAAAAAGTACACGTTTTCAAAAAAAAATCAGATATTTTATAATTAAAAAATGTTATAAACATTTGACATTTTTGACTTGTACTTACTTAGAGATTTCAATATTGGTGAGTACAATAAGCTATTTGAGGAGATTGAAGCTTCATGTTGTTGAACTTAAACAAAAAAAAAGTTGTTGAAACTTATTCAAAAAAAAATATAAATTCAAAAGAAGTAAAATCAATCATGTCATAAATTTGGCTATTACAAAGGTTATATAATTATAAATTTTCACAAAATTAAATAAATATTTGAAATAGTATTGAAAATTATTATTGTTGTTGTCATCATAATTTTGTAAGATTATAATTTTCCAATATACCCTATTTATATCACATGAAATTGAAAATTATTATTTTTGTCTTCATAAATCTATATTTTTATATACTTCATTCAGTAATGTTAAAATGATCTATTTATGCCCTATCGGCTATCCCTTGCAGAGTGCTAGTTTAGTTAATTAGTCTAAATAAGTTATCACGGTTTGATATTTTTTGTTTTAATATTTTAATATTATTTTTTTATGGAGGGTGTGATAATTGACTTGTTATAATATAGCCAAGCTAGATTTAACCTAAAACCCTTCAAACACTTACTCTTTTTTCGCTCATTTTGTGAAGCATACAGAACCGCTGAATATAGCACAGATTTAACATAAAACCCTTCAAACACTTACTCTTTTTTCACTCATTTTGGGAAGCATACAGCACAGATTTAACCTAAAACCCTTCAAACGCTTACTCTTTTTTTGCTCATTTTTGGAAGCATACAGAACCGCTGCATACAACACTTTATGTTTTTGGGAAGGGAGAGGAGAGCGTGAACAAGTTCTAAGCTACGAGGTGAGGTGAGTCTGCTGCAATTAGGATTGCGGAGAAACACAGAGTAATGCACATGTTCTCTAACTAATTATGCATGTTGATTGTGGGACTCCCTTCACTTGCAATTTTCTTGAAGTCAGCAAAGATGCCAAAGCACTACCGTCCGCCTGTAAGTTGACAGTTTCTTTTGATTTTCCAAACTAAATCCATAACTCTCACATTCATTTCTCTTATACATGCCTCATCCCGCCATTCCTAGAAACTAGAATAACTAGGTTCTAAAAATTTCATTCATTTGGATGGTCCAGAAAATTCAGAAATCTGAAACCTTCAAAAAATTACAATTTTTCACAACAATTTTATGGGTAGAATTCTGAAAATAATAAAATATATACGTAGAAATGATAAAATCATAAAAGAGTTAAAAATTTCTAAAAGATCAAAATATAGAGTAATATTTATCAAAGTTTCAAGCCTAAGCTTAGAATTGAAATTAAAATTCAAGTCTTAAACATCTACAGCATCGATTTTTTTTTCAAAATTAAAACTAGAATCAACATTTTGATGAAATCTTCCAGTAAACTATTTTTCATCTCCTTCATTCTTCAAAGGGTACTTCTTTAATGCAAGGATAGTCATTTTTTTTTTTAAGAGATTGTCTAGGCAATTGTGAATTGCTTTGAACAAACACAATATCTGAAAGTTTCGTGTTCCCTTGTTGATTCCTCTTGTAAGCATGGATCAAATCATGGTAGTACGATTTTTTTCACATACCAAAGCATTGGAATTTTGGCCATGGATTCTCATGGTTGGCTTTTGCAACTCTGTCGTAGAAGCCCCTTAAGTCTGCCATCATTTATTTGGTTCCATCCTCATCTTGTTTATCTTTGCCTCCTTGAGATCAAACAATTTCTCTTTGCCCTTATAAGAATAAGTTGTTCTCACCTTTTACTTCTTAATCGTCATCAACAACCAACTTATCTAGTGTTGCCAACAAATATTTTTTTAATCCCCTCTTCTCTATTATGGTCCACCTTAACTATCTCAGAATTAAATAGCAAGTTGCTACATGGAATTGATTATGTAACATGTCCCATTGCTTGCACACAATGGTCAAAATCCATTGAACTTCATCATCTTTTGCTAAGACTTTTTAAATCTTTTTCTTTTCTCTATCCATGTCTATACACAACGGACATTCAGGGTTTCCCACTATAAACCATTCTCAACATTTCATTTTGACAAGTGGTTCATATATTTTTTCAGATTTTTCAGCCCCTTCCCAAATGAACTTCCCAAGATGGCTCCTTAACATCTTTTCTTATGCCTTCTTTGGAAAATTTATAATTTGTTCATTCATCAACTTAGTGACCAGAAACAAGTAAAGAGGTGCATGACAAAAATTGCAACGCGACAGAAAATGGGGTTGGTTGAGTTTGTGGACAATAAATGATCAAACAGCATTTTAGTATATTTAGTATACACATAAATTTATATGTATAATTTAATATATCAATTAATAAATTAAAAATATTAATTGTTAATAATGGCATTGCTGTAAAAACTGTTTTAACATTGTTTTTTATTTTAAAAAGCAGCCAAAACTGGGGGCTGACCCGAACAAAAAACCAGCACGAGGAGTGCTGACAACCAGCAACGCACACACACACAACAAACCCTCAGCCTATGCCAATTTTAAAAACCAAAAACCAAGAAAGAAAACCAACAGACCCCAGCTCCAACACGGAGCTGGTAACCAGCCTGGAAGTCCTAACAGGCCCCAACCTCACCATGAGGTTGGTAACCAGCCTGTGGTAGTAATTAACAGTAAAGTTAGCATTAACAGTAACAAACAGCAGATTACAAAAACTTGAGATTAACCGAAGATCTAATAGGCCCACATAGCCCAACCAAAAAGTCCAGGCAAAAAAGTTAACCATAAATAGAGGAAAAGGAAGCTACTTGGGGTTACCTTCCCTGCCTTTCAACAGGAGCTTAAGCCAGTCATTCACGAGGAACTGGTACAGTTCTTCATCCTTTTGCTCACCTCCCGGGTTCGTTTTTTCCATATGAAGAAGTTGGAGCGTAGTGGCAGCCGCATGCATGACCTTCACAACAAAGTCCACAATCCTATTAAAGCTTTCCCTAAGATTTTTAATTTCCACCCTCATTTCCTTTAGCTCCACCTTAGGGTCAGACAGCAATAGGAGCTCCTGAGGATCAGCAGTAACAATGGGGTTGTCACTCACAACATCAGGCATTTTCTCCTCTATTTTTTTAGGGTCCTCTGGGGTAATATTTATAACCACCTGGGGGCTAGGGGACTGTGAAGTTAGGAGTGGTGAGTCCGCTTTCGTCTCCTCAAAGATTTTTTTCTTTGAAAGGTCAAAGGTGGGGAGACCGAAACTAGCAGAGACATGAGAGTCATGGCTTTTCACAGACCCATCCACAATAGGGCTTTTCTTCTTTTTTTCTCTTTCTTTCTCCTCAACCTTAACTTTCTTCCCCACTTTAGCTTTCCCCCTGGTGACCTGCTTGATATCTTCTTCCTCCTCCTAATCTTCTTTCTCTTCATCCTGTTCAGTGCACCTCTTTCTCACAGCTTTTTACTTGTATCTAGTTTTGGTAGCGATTTTGTTAGATCTCTGTCTACTATCGTTCTCCTCCTCCTCTCCTTCAGATTCAATGGTGATTTGGTCACCATTGGCCAAACTCAACTTATTCTTCTTGGAAACAGGGGTTTTGGAAGAGGTCATGGGGTTAGAGAGAGTGACTTGAATCTCATTAGGATTCTCAGGATACAGCATAAAGTTATGGAGTTTTAACATTGTTGATATGTTAGAATAAAATAAATTAATTCTATTTGAGTTTTCCATGATGAACTTGCTTGGTAGATATTTTATGAAAGGGAAGGTAGCCCAGATAAATCATATCAAGTAGGGAAGAATCACTCTCAATTGAATTGGATTTATCTTAATGCAATTCATATGCAAATGCACTTAAATTGGAAGCGGGCCTTCAAAGCCGTAATTTTTCATAGAATAATGAATCTTTTCACAAGTTTCAATAATTATTCTTAATTTATGTATGTATATATAAGCATAGATGTTACTAGAGAGAATCCTAATTTTTAGTTGGTTTTCTGAAATGACAGGTAAAGAAGAAAGAAGGAAATGCAGCCAAATATATCACAAGAAACAAGGCTCAGAATTTCCTTCAACTGAAATTGCCCGAGTTCTAGTAAATGCAGAATTCCTAATGAGATTATTATGTGGAACTTATCCTCTTTTCAATTTATTGACATGGTCATTATGGTCTACGTATGGATGAATTAATGGTCATGCAGGCGACTATGTATCTTAAAGGGAATCTTTCCACGGGATCCAAAGAAAAAGCTTGAAGGAAATAACAAAACATATTATCATATGAAAGATATTGTCTTTCTTGCTCATGAACCACTAATTTTGAAGAGTAGGTCAGTTTGATATGTTATGATACATTTCAATACTCTCACTATGTATTAGGTAACTAATTTACTTGAATTCAAAGCTCTGATTTTCTTTGAGTGCAGTAAACTTAGGATTCATATGTAGTCCACATAGCTGAAATTCACTTCATTTTATCTGTTTGGAATGGCCCCAAATGATGAGGATTTAATTATTGTTGGAATTTAATGAGTATCAAATAAGTAACTAACATATGGGTAATCCTAGATTCCAGAAGAAACAACATACCATTAACTGCAATGACATGGCTTTTGTTTAAGCCAAATGATACAACACCTATGAAATAGTACACAACTTTAGTACAATGGTATAGTTTATACATTATGATATTGATTAAAAGCATAAACGCTAACAATAATGGCTTTTTGGCTTAATTTTGGTGGTCTTTATGAGCAATAGTGCTTCATTATTTTAGCTTCTACATACTTGCATTTGTTCATATTTTCAATCTCAACTGATTTTCAAATTCAACTGTTGCCATGATGCTTGTCATTGTTGGATTTACAAAATTAGCAAAGTTATTATAACATCTTCCCAACAAGCATTCTAATTGAAAATAGCTGGAATTTCTAGCAACCGATAGCTATATTATAGTTTGATCTTATCAACAAAACTCAACTTTCAAGGGCTCATAGATGTCAAAGTCCGAAATGTTTAAACATTTTCTTTTCATTTAGCAAGATACGAAAAATGATTTGTATCTTTGAATAAATATATAAGGAATGAAATAATGGCGATAATGATATTGATAGAGTCCAAATAAAAAGAATTGAAAAAAATAAGTAAAATTCTTAGAATTTGTTTGAAAAGTTCTATATTGTAATTTTTTTGTTTATACAAAAAAGTTAAAATATTTGCCCTTTTGTCCTATGTTGGTCCCAAAATGTTTTTAAATGGGTAGGTAAAGAAGGTCAGTGACTCCGCACTGAAATAATTACCCAAATAACAACAATTTGAAATGAAACATTTTTTACCTGGAGAACTTATTTCCAAGAGACACAATGTAACATGCACTAAATTAAAACAAGAAGTAACGGCTAGTTTAATAGAAGATATAAAAAAAGAAGAAGAATTGAAAATAAATTACACTAACATGCTAATGATTTTTTTATAGACAATGAGCAACAATTTTCCAAAATAAATTAAAGATATGTTCTAAGAGTATTTTAGTTCTGCATTTTTAATTTTCATTATATATAAAGCACGAGAAAGGTAAGATTCTTACTATTAACATTTATCACTTGATATCCATTTGTTTTTCTATAGATCCTTTAAGCATCGTGGGGAAAAAGATATCACTGGGGTGTTTATTCACCCAACCATGGATCGTTATCGATCTGCCTTTCTCACTTACTACTCAAAGTGGGCCTGGCCCTCCGCAAGGGATGAAACATGGTTATGTCAAGTCATGTTGGAATTGGTGTAAGATCCTACAAACATAGTCGGACACATTCTATAGCTACTGTTATCTTAGTATGACTCCTGATTAGAACTGTATCCGGAATCTTAAGAACTGACAAGCACTAGCACGTGGTTAGTGCACCTTGGCCAAGGATTCACTTAACATGTTATAAGTTCTCACCCTATCCGACTTGCACCTTTAAGATCACTATAAGCTAAGGGTAAGCTCAAGGCAAAAGTTTTTTTTTCCGTTCTCTATATGTCCCGACACACTTGTCTAGCATATGAATATTTTGACCGTTTACCTTGGTTCTTTTATTTTATTTGTTATTGTTTACATTAACCAATTGCAGATATGTAACCCACTCAGCTTGGTGTTGCACAATGTACTCTCTCAAGCCCATGTACTCAATCAGCGTCCTCATCTAAACCTATAGAGTACATGCGCTTGAGCTGCTTGCTCAGGTTGTGCTCTGTCCGTACTAGTGGGCTCATTGAGTAGTTCTACAAACAGTAATTTTAAACCACCGCTACAGTTTCTCCATTTGAAACTACTAAAAGAAAGTCTCTTATTTAAATTATTCTAAGCAGAGGTTGGGTGAGTTATCTCCTCTAACTATATCTCAAGGTAGAGTTTGAACCCTGTCTATAACAGCAGAGCTATTCACTTGGTTTTAATCTTCATAGAGATGATGCTTAAAAACTGCAAATTAAACTTATGATAACATGATACGTTAACATTCCCTAACTGAGGTATAAAGGTGACTGAAGTATTGTATCTATAAAACTCTGTTACTCTACAGTGAGTCCTGTTCTTGTTGTCTACACGATTACTTCACAACAACTTAGCATCTAGAGTCTAAATCTGACCATAGTTTTTATTGAAAAGACATCCCATCATTAACCCAATTTACAGCCATAAGTTTTCTTGACGATAGAGAAGAGACTTCCTTTCACTCACGCTTAAGTGTCAGATTAAGAAAACAAAACCAGAGAAGTCTTTTAAATAATTAATTTGATAATTAATATCAAAGTACCAAGTCTCCTTATTAATTTGATAATAATATGAATGTTTAAATGTTTTTTTTAAATACCAAGTCTCCTTATTAATATAAGTATATATAAATATTCGTAATATTTCCATAAAAATCTGCATTTACATATATGTAGTCAATTATGGACCATGGTACTTGTTCATTTATATTACACATATGTAGATGCATATTTATATGTATGTAATTATACTATGAAAATACATATATATTTATACAACCATTTGATAAGATATAAAATAAAATACTCAAAAGGAACAAACAGCACTTAAGTTACCTCTTAGAGCATCGAGAAAGGATGGTCGAACATGGTGCAAGTTGGAGACACTATAACAATATGATTCCAAGACAACCATCAAAATGACTAAGAGACATCAATAGACACCCCCCCAAGATCCTAAAAGAGACCTATGCCATCTAGGTTGCACTAGTCCAATTCTAGTCA
>MU226310.1:29380-39945 GCA_018584345.1 Thuja plicata
AACTTGATCTTGATCTGTAGTTAGATATGCTTTAGATCCGTTAGGATGCTTTAAAGCATTTACATAAAGCATGCATGACCATCTAATCTAATTTAAAACAAAAATAAAACTCTATAAATAGATTTACGTTGCTTTAATCAACATGCAAAACTCAGATCCACAATTTGCAAGTTCTTGATCTGTCTGTCAGTTCTGATGGTCAGTTTTCTTGATCGTTGGTGTTCCTTTCTCTGAACATGTCATCAGGTATTCTTGTCTATTCCTGTCAGGTTGATTCTAGAAACTGTGTTTCCAGTAATGCTTGTGTTTTTCAGTAATTCTTGTGTTCACCGGTAATGCTTATGTTCATCGGTAATGCTTATGTTTGCTGGTAATGCTTATGTTTGCTTGTGAAGCTTGTCACATTTATACTTATAATTTTTCTTAAAAATTCTTTGTGTTTTCGGGTATGCTTGCATTTCACCAGTACTGCTTTTGGTTCACCGATGATGCCTACTGTCTGCCGATAATGCTTTCTAACTATATTTTTCCTTTGAGTATACTAATGGAAAAATAATGTCATCAGTAAGGAGCCTAAGGACTACATAAATTTTGTATATTTTAAACTTGATACTATACCTAAGACATAGGAAATGGTGATTGGATAGAAACCCTATCAACCATTAAATTCATTAGCACAAATATTGTTGCAACATGTTCAACCTAGGCTGCTAACTGAAGAAACTGAGTCTTGGACTAATGAAACTAAGTCATAGACAGAGGGAACTGAGTTGCAGACAGAGGCACCTAAATCTCAGATAGAGGCGCCTGAGTCTCAGACAGTGGAACTTGAGTATCAGTTGGAAGAGAAGAATAGAACTTTTGAACATGGTTAACCAAGTTGATCAAGTACAGAATCAAAGAGGAAGGAACCTGTACTTGTAAAATATGTCAGAAGGCATCATGCACCTGAAAAAATAATTAGAGACAAGACAGAAGGTGTAATGCCAAGGAACAAAATTAAAGGTACATGTTTACTTTGTGAAATTGAACCTAGATATATTAAAGAAGCATTGAATGATGAAATCTGGATAGAAGCCATGAATGAAGAGATTGAGAAGATAGAAAAGACAAAACCTAGACTCTTGTACCTAGACCAAAAGACAAGAATGTGATTGGTACTAAGTGGGTTTTCAGAAACAAGAAGAATGAAAAAGGTGAAGTTTCCATAAACAAAGCAAGATTAGTATGTAAAGGATATGCTCAAGAAGAGGGTATTAATTATGGAGAAACTTTTTCTCCTGTTGCAAGACTTGAAGGAGTCAGAACTCTTCTAGAATATTTTGCACACAAAGGATACAAGGTATATCAAAAGGATGTAAAATCTTCATTCTTGAATGGAATTCTTGAAGAAGAAGTCTATATAGAGAAATTAGAAGGTTTTGTTGATCCTAACAAAATGAATATGGTTTGAAAATTTCACAAAGCATTGTATGGACTGAAGCAAGCTCCTAGAGCCTAGAATGAAAGATTGCATGGTTACCTACTAAGTATTGGATTTTAGATAACTAATGACAATAGTAGCTTGTACATCAAAGAAGGACCTCTGAACAAGATACTATTAGCAGATATATTTTTTGATGATATACTATTTACTGGATATAATTATTTATGCAAAACATTCTCTGAAGCCATGAGTAAGAAATTTGAGAGGTCTATGTTTGGTGAAATCAAATTCTTTGTTTCTGTATAATTTTACCAGATGAAGGATGGTATCTACATTACCCAGTCTAAATAAATCAAAGAGATACTAAAGAAATTTGGAATGGAAGACTCCATGCCAGCTGGAACAACTATGCCTACTAGACATAAGTTGTCTAAGGATGATGATTCAAAGGAAGTAAATAAGACTACGTATAGATCCATAATTGGTAAACTTCAATATGTTGTTCACACTAGACCTGATTTTTCATTAGCAGTTGGTATTGTTGCAAGGTTTTCAGCTAATCCTAGAGAGAATCATTTGATGGCTATCAAAAGAATTTTGAGATATCTTAAGGGTACTAAAGATTATGGATTATGGTATAAGAAAGGAGGAAACTTTTATTTGAATACTTTTACTGATGTTTATTGGGTAGGAAGTGTTGATGACAGAAAGAGCACAAGTGGTGGAGCATTATTCCTTGGTAATATATTTGTCTCTTGGACCAGTAAGAAACAAAATTGCATTTCTCAGTCTACAGCAAAGGCAGAGTATGTTGCTGCGGTAGTGAATTGTTCAAATATCATATGGTTCAAATAGTTATTGTTAGGTATGAAAGAAGAAATCAAAGAATCATTTATTATCTACTGTGACAACACTAGCTATATTAACATCTCAAAGAACCCTGTGATGCACATGAAAACTAAATATATTTCTATAAAGTATCATTTCTTGATAGAATTGGTTCAGGACAAGGAAGTAAGGTTGGAATATGTGAATACTAAAGAAAAAATTGTAGACATATTCACAAAGCAATTACCTAAAGATGCATTCTTGTATCTTAGAGGAAATCTAGGGATGATTCCCATAACTGAGGCTCACTAATGGACATATTAGTGATGCATTGACCAAGCTACAGAATAGATTTAACATGTTGATGCAGATATTCAGAGCTTATTGCATATGAATCAGTATAAACAGGTACATTAAAACTTCATTGGATATGTATTGGATAGTGTCTTTGGAATTGGTTGTTAATGAGGGAGAGGTTATTGATGTCATAAAGATTACTTAGGGAAAGATTATTGATAGAGGGAGAAATTTTATCAGAAAAAGAGATTAATGTAAGAGGGAGTAATCTGTATTTCAGTGATTATGAAGACAGAGGGATTTTTTAGGATAAGAATCAGAATGAAGTTAAGGACATTAATAAAATGTTATTCTTGTGTCTATTGCTCTATAATTCTTTGTATTATGACATGTTGTGTTTCCATCAATGCCAAAGAGGGATATAGTTGATGACAATTATTCAATTGTGTATTGTCATTGATGTTTACACAAATATAGTGATGTCTACACAAATTTCTAATCCTATCTGAGCACATTTAGTGTATGAAAAGCTCTCTCAGACATTGAAGAAGTCATAAGTGATTTTAAGTTCTAACTGAGTTCAATTGGGCATTATAGTATTGGTCAGGCATTGAAGGATTTCAACATTAACTGAGTTATGATTTTAGTATCATCTGACTAACAGTAGTTTATATTTTTATGGTTAATTGATTATATGCAGTCGAAAAAATTAAGTTTGATGAACTATAACTGATTGAATGTTTGAAGATGTTAAGTTGGTGATCATGCAAGGCATTAAATCAGTTAATGTATTGTATTGTCATTGATGTCAACTTGATATAATCTGTATGTTCATGGACATACTGCAAAAGAATTCAAAGAATAGATGAATCCAAGGCGATGCTATCAGTAATGCATATAAGTCAAGTATTCACAAAGTGACTGTATACACTGACAAAGTGCACACTGACGTACAGAGTAAAAGAGAAAAGTGATGACATGTAATTGATTGAACGTTTGAAGATGTTATGTTGATGATCATGCAAGGCATTAAAATAGTTAATGTATTGTATTGTCATTAAAGTTAACTTGATATAATCTGTATGGTCATGAAAATACTGCCAAAGACTTCAAAGAACCGATGAATCAAGGCTATGCTATCAGTAATGCATACAAGTCAAGTATTCACTAAGTGACTACATAAAGCAAAGGTCAGAATAAAAGAGCAGAGTCACAGTGTTACCCGATGAGATAATGCACAACATTATCGATGAGCAGAGTTATAGTGTTGTCCGACAAGCAAAACACAGAGTAACCTGACAAAAAGAATTTTAGTGTTGCCCGATGGAAAAGACAAGGACAGACATCCCGATAACAACTAAAGTCACACCGATGGAATAGTCAATTTTCATTGATGAATAACTGAAGTGTTGACCGACAGAACAAAGAATTCAAAAAAATAAAAAATGCTTAGCTATCAAGAAGCTAAAGATAGAATTAACAGATAGTTATCATTATTTTAATCATCCTGATAAAGCTGGAAATAAGTAAGTGATTTAAAGCTGATTCATCTAGTTGGCAAGAAGATCTCTATGAGATAAATCAAGAGTATGCTTTAAATCTATTGGCGAGAATTGTGGAACATGCCAAGAATCAATAAAACCAAGAAAAGGGGAAATAATATCTATATAGAGACAAATTCAATTCATTACGAATTGTGGGGTGAACAAGATAAGAGGAAAGATGCTAAAGAAAATTTGAAGGAGAAGAAAGTCTTCATTCAGTCCCGATCAACAAGCTGAGGAAAGAACCAGATTCTGCAAACACCGACAAACAGTGAGACAAGCATCACAGAGAAGGACATTATGGAGCAAAGGTATAAGTGATTATAATGATCAGAGAGGTAATGGACTTACAATAGATCTAAAAATCTGCAATTGAGTTGTATGTATGAAAAAATAATTAGTGTTTCATCTTAACCATTGAAGCATAAATCCTCTTAACCAAGAAGGACTTAAAAGTCTTTTACAATTGAGATACATCCCAAGGAGTATCAAAAAGTTTGATCACAAAAGTAGCATTGGATATTCCTGATACCTATTGATAGGCCAAGTGAGTATTTGATCAAGGATTGTAGCATTAGATGCCAGATACTAGTTGACAAACTATTTCTAAATCCTCTAAAAAGGTCACACGTAACAGTGTGCTTGTAACCTTTAACAGGGTTGGCTCCTAACAGAGCTCACTTTAGAAGAGTGAAAATTTGGGGTACCGGTCCCAGTGGTTTTTCCCTTAACAAGGTTTCCACATTAAATTCCTTGTGTTATGTGGGTATGATTCATTTCTTTACTATTTTCTATCTTACATAGTTAATTCTAGATTGATCGATATAATCTGCATATTTACTATGTTTCGGTAAATAGTTAACTACTTATCGGTAATCTTAAAGAAGAAAGATTTACAAAGCATCTGAGAAGTAGAAAATTGATAAAAGTATTTCAAGGGATTCATCTTGTTGGATAGAAGATAACTTGAGACATAATTAGTGGTTATAAGTTTTAAGGGTTGATTTAAGGATTAATTTTTGAGGCCACTGATTCACCCCACCTCTCAGTTATTACTAACAATTGGTATCGGAGCTTGTGAGCTTAGAAGGAAGGTTTCAAGACCTAAGTCAAAGATCACAAGTTCAATAGATGAGATGTTCCCAATTTGAACAAAGTTAATTTTGCTTCATGGCAGAGCAAAATAAGACTCCACTTTTTAGGTATTGGTAATGATGTTACTCAATACTTAGATATTGAATATGTGTTGCCCATAGGAGCACCAATAGTTGAACAAATGAGAGAGAAGCNCAATAGATGAGATGTTCCCAATTTGAACAAAGTTAATTTTGCTTCATGGCAGAGCAAAATAAGACTCCACTTTTTAGGTATTGGTAAGATATTGAATATGTGTTGCCCATAGGAGCACCAATAGTTGAACAAATGAGAGAGAAGCATGAGCATAATTGCATGATGATAGAGCTTGCTTCCTCACTCTCCGATGCTGAATTTGAAGATGTTAAAATGTGCAAGACTGCAAAGCAGATGTGGGACAAATTGATTCTTGTACATGGTTGTGACAAAAATGTTTTGAGAGCCAAGGTAGAAAGCCTTAGAGGAAAGTTTCATGATCTCAAAATGAAAGAAGGTGAAAACATCACTCAGTATAACACAAGAATCAAAGAGGTAGTCAATGCTATCGGAGGATTTGGAGGTGTACTAGAAGAAGATACAGTGGTAAGTAAAATTCTAAGAACCTTACTACCTACTTATGCTATTATAGTATCTACCATTCAAGAAATGAGAGCAGTAGAAAATAGCAATATTACTCTAGACAGTTTGATTTGAAGACTGATTTCATTTGAGATGAACAATTTTTATAATAGTGTCTTACCAAACATAGAGTCTGCATTCAAAACTTCTATGAGAATAAGTAAATCAAGTCATAAAAACACTATGAGAAAAGATAGTGAAAGTGAAAGTGAAGAAGATGATCTTGATGAAATTGAAGCACTTATGGCTAGAAGAATGCAAAGAGGCAAAGGTAAATTACCACTTGATTGTTTTGATTGTAAAGAGATTAGACACTTTGTTGCAAGATGTACTAATAGAAGAAAAGATGACAAAAGTAATCACAGATCATTTGAAAAGAAATCTGACAGAGGTGATTACAGAAGCTACTGATAATTAGAAAGAAGAGATACCCCAGACTAAAAGGACAAAGAAAACAAGGCCAGTTACCTAGAAAAATGCAAAGATGATAATATTGACACCGAATCTGATGAAGACATTGAGATGGTTTTTGTAGTAGTAAAAGATGATTTAGATGATGATGAAGAAAGGTATGTAGAAACTACACTCCTATCTAAGGTTAGTAAAAATGATGTCTCGATCATAGATAGTGGCTACACTCACAAATGACCCATGATAAGCAAAAGTTTGAGAATTTTTGAATACTATAAAGGTGGTTCAGTAAGAATGGGTAATGACACACCTTGTCCAATTGAAGGTAGAGGAACCATAATGTTGAACAACCAGATAAAATGTGAAAATTCTTATTGGGTAAATGGATTGAATTATAATCTATTGAGTGTTTCTCAGTTGAATAATTTAGGTCACAGAGTAGCATTTGAAAATGAGAAGGCAAAGATCTTCAATAAATTGGGAAATCTAATTGGTACCAGTGAGAAAACAAAAGGTAACTTATTCTATCTGAATGATAATGACACCACTTGTTTGATTTCTACAAACAAAGACATATGGTTGTGGCACAAAAGATTGTGTCATGTGAACTTTTACAACATGATAAAATTAGCAAAAAGAGAAATGTAAGACGTTTATCGGCACCGGTTAAACCTGACAACATCATGTGTAAGAATTGTCAAAAAGGTAAAATGACAAAGTCTAGTTTCAAAAGAAAAACCCATACATTTGATGCAATTCTAGAATTAGTCCATAATGATTTATGTGGACCTATGAGGACAAAGATTTATTATGGAGATAGATAATTTATTCTATTTGTTGATGATTACTCTAGAATGATGATAGTCATATTTCTAAAAGATAAATCAAAAGCATTTAAGATGTTTAAATTGTATAAGGCAATGGTTCAGAAGAAAAGTCATAAGGAGTTAAAATTCTTAAGGTCAGATAGAGGAGGGGAATTTATTTCAGATGATTTCACTATTTTTTGTAATGAGCATGGAATCAAAAGAAAGGTCTCTGCACCAAGAACACCACAACACAATGGAATGTCTGAAACAAGGAACAGATTTATATTTGATTGTGCAAGGAAACTGATGATAGAGAAAGGCATCACCCAAATATTTTGGAGGGAAGATGTCAGTACTACTTTTTACACATTGAATAGAGTACAATTGAAGAAAGACACCAAAAAGACACCTTATGAGCTATGGTATGGATACACACCCAATGTAAGTTACTCCAAATTTTTTGGCAGTCAGTGTTATATATTAAAAGATGATAGAAATAGAAAAATTGACTCCAAGAGTGATGAAGGAATCTTTCTAGGGTATTCTACCAAGAGCAAGGCTTATAAATGTCTAAACAAAGCCTCAAACAAAATTGTTTAAAGTGCAAATGTAAAGATGATGAATTTGAAGAGAAGAATGAAAAGGAAAGCACTAAAGAACCAGAGGACTAAAATAGGTTTGCTTATAATGAGGAACCTAACACTCTACCCGACCAACAATATAGAGCTCTTGAGCAATAGATCATTGCACCAGAGCATCAGGCTGCAAATATGAACGATCAGAATATTGCTCAAAATGATGCCCAAAGTGATGGAGAATAGAATGAAGAAAAAAATGATGATCAAGCTGATAGACAAAGAGCTAAACCTGTACTTGCAAGATATGTTAGAAGGAACCATCCATAAAACCAAATCATTGGAGACAAGAAGGTTGGTATGAGAACCAGAAGTAAGTCTCTRAATGCAAGATGTATTATTTGTGATTGTGAGCCCAAATATGTCAATGTTGCACTAGATAATGATGAATGTATTAGTGCTATGAATGAAGAGATTGAGCAGAGAGAGAAAAAAAATACATGGACACATGTACCAAGACCAGATGAAAAGAATGTCATCAGTACAAAATGGATATTTAGGAATAAGCTGAATGAGAATGGAGAAGTCACAAGAAATAAAGCAAGACTAGTATGCAAGGGGTATGGACAAGAAGAAGGAATTGACTATGGAGAAAACTTTTCATCCATTGCTAAGATAGAATGAGTAATAATATTGCTTGCTTATGCTGCATATAAAGCATTCAAGGTATATAAAATGGATGTCAAGTCTGCATTCCTAAATGGAATACTTGAAGAAGAGGTATAAATTGAACAACCAGAACTATTTGTCTATCCAGACAAGAGGGACATCGTATGTAAACTACACAAAGCCCTGTATGGATTGAAACAAGCAACCCGAGCCTGGTATGAAAGACTTCATTCCTATCCTATAATTATTGGATTTGTCAGTAGTAGTGAAAATAGTAATCTTTATTTGAAGGAAGATACTGATGGTAACATTTTTATTACTGAGATATTTGTTGATGACATCATATTTGGAGGCAATGATATGCCATGCAAATCATTTGCAAATGAAATGAGCAAAGATTTTGAGATGTCTTTGTTTGGAGAGATAAATTTCTTTCTTGGTCTTCAGATCATGCAACAAGATGAAGGTATTTTCATTACACAATCAAAATCCATCAAAGAAGTACTAAAAATATTCAAGATAGAAGAGTCCAAACCAATTGGAACATCGATGGCAACTGGATGAAAACTAAATACAAGTCATCAGAGGTAAATCACACTTTGTACAGATCTATGATTGGAAAACTAATGTATGTTGTACATACTAGACCAGATATTGCACATGCAGTAGCAATAGTTGCTATATTTCCTGCTAGTCCTAGGGAATCACATATGACAATTATGAAAATAATCCTAGGCTATCTGAAGAATACCAAGGAATATGGCTTATGGTTCAAAAGAGAAGGCAAATTTGAACTTAAGGTTTTTACCGACGCTAATTTGGTTAGAAATATTGATGACCGGAAGACCACAACTGGAGGAGCATTCTTTATGGGTTACAAACTTGTCACATGGATAAGCAAGAAGCAAGGATGCATCTCTCAATCTACTGCAGAGGTAGAATATGTTGTTGCTACTGCAAACTGCTCAATATTGCATGCATCAAACAGTTACTGGAAGGTATGCATATGAAAATTTTAGAACCAGTAATTATCTATTGTGATAATACAAGAGCAAAAAACATTTTGAAGATTCTAGTCATGCATGCTAAAACAAAGCATATTGCCATAAAGTATCATTATTTGAGAGAACAAGTTCAAGCAAAGGAAGTGATACTTGAGTATGTGCAATCAAAGGAATAGTTGGATGATATCTTCACCAAGCCACTGTCCAAGGATGAATTTGAGTACTTGAGAAGGAGACTAGGGGTTAGACCCTTGTCTACTAGTCAGTAAGCTAAATAGAAGGTTGCATCAGCCTGTATATTATCATAATATCATTCATGTTGATTCAAGCAGAGAGGTGAACTTCAATGATACATCTATACTCATCAAGGTATTTATCTACTCCAAGCACCAGAGTTATTACCGATGGATTGGGAAATTCAAGGAATATATTATGGTTAGAAAGGATCCATTTGACATTACTGTCAAAAAACTTGTTTTGCAAAATCTCTGTTTGCAAATATATTTGTTTGGAATTGCTATCAAAGGGAGAGATTATATCCATTATCATCTTAGGAAGAGATCATATCCATCAAAGTATCCACAGGGAAAGAATGTAACAAAAAAGGGAGAGTACACACAAAGGAAGAGAATTACTGACAAAAGACATCACAAGAAAGGAGAACCATCAAAGGGAGAGAGTTTGACACAGAAGGAGAACACATCAAATTAGAGAAAGAAATATTATACATCTATCCAATAAAGGGATTGAAGATAGAAAGAAAGTTGCACAAATGAAATCAAAGCTATTTGAGCTTATCGATAGCCAGACATGTGTAATAGTTACATTAGGAAAGCTTAATGAAACTGTATATTTCATGTTGGAAATATAGATGGAGTAACTGAGAGGGGAGGGGTGAATCAGTTACCACAAAAATAAATCCACAAGTCCCTTAGATGTCTTCAATATATATTATTGTTACTCGGTAAATTAGCCTTTCATTGTTTATTAATCATTCAAAGTTATTGATATGCATAAAACAAATAACATGAGCACAAGTAACACAAGTAACACCAGATATAACGTGGAAACCCAATTTGGGAAAACCACCAATGTAACTAGTTACTAATTTTCACTCTTCTGAAGTGAGCCCTGTTAGGAGCCAACCCTGTTAAAGGTTACAAAACACACTGTTAGGTGTGACCTTGTTAGAGGATTTTAAACACCCTGTGAGGAGTGGCCTTGTGAGAGGTCTTTAGAACAATTCAACT
>MU226310.1:77226-89837 GCA_018584345.1 Thuja plicata
AGACAAAGCATATTCAATTTGGAAATACCTAGAAGACATGTTTGAAGGAGACATCCAAGCCAAGAATGCGCATAGAAAGACATGGAAGAAAAGATACAACAATTTAGAGATTCTACCTGAAGAAAACATCAGAGCTTACAATCAGAGGATTAGTGAAGTAGTCTCAGGAATCAGGAACAATGGTGGAGAAATATCAGAGGAAGATATAATGGACAAATTGATGACTACATTGACAAAAGATTATGAAAGAAAGATAAACATCCTAGATGAAAACATGCAATTCTCAAAGGACTTCAAAAGAGAAACCTTGATCAATAAAATATCTACATTTGAGATATCAAGATTGAAGATAGAACCTAAAATGGAAACAACTTTCAAAGCCTCAGTCCATGGTAAGAAATCCTTGAGCATTTCTAGTAATATTGAGAAAGAAGAATTTGATGCAGAACTAGAAGAAATCATTGCCATGATTGCTAAGAAAGAAAGGAAAGGTAAAGGAAAATGTGAAGGACATCTACCATTTAAATTTTTTTCATGCAACAAAGTTGGCCACTTTGCATCCAAGTGTCCTACAAGATTCAAGAAGTTCAGATCAGATTACAAACCCAAATATACTAAGTGCTATCATGCTAAAGATGGTGTGACTGATGATGATTCAGGGGAAGATGAAATAGGATTTTTTGCAATTAAAGACAATGAAAAAATGATTGAAACAATATAAATTGAAGATGAAAAGAAAGCACAAGAATTGGCTTTATTTTCACAAGCAGACATCAGAACAGACTAGATCATATACAGCGGGTGTTCACATCACATGACAGGAGACAAAGATATATTTGTACATATAGATAAGTACAAAGGTGGCATGGTCAAATTTGGAGATAACACTCCCAAACCTATCATAGGAAAAGGATCTATCACCTTAGATGGGAAGAACAAGATAGATGATGGTCTATATGTTGATGGTTTACATCATAACCTACTAAGTGTTAGACATTTGCTTGATAAAGGATATCAGTTAGAATTCAAAAACAAGAGGTGTATTATTAACAACAAAGAAGGAGACATGATTGCATCAGGTTCAAAGACCAAAGGTAATTTTTTCAGCTTAACTTTGAAGTAATTTTTTTTGTTGCAAAAGTGGATGACAGTTGGTTATGGCACAAAAGACTTTGTCATATCAATTTCGACTACATAGTAAAGATAAGTAATGTAAAAGTGGTAAGAGACCTTCCTAGTATTGCAAGACCATTTGATACTATGTGTAGGGAATGTGTCATGGGAAAGCATGTGAGGACCTCATTCAGAAGAAAACAAAACTCTGCAGAGAACAAATTAGATCTAGTGCATACAGACTTATGTGGACCTACTCAAACAAGATCATACTATGGTGAAAGGTATTTTAATTTTTTTTTTGATGATTCCCCCAGAATGATGTGGGTCAAGTTCTTGAAAGACAAATATGAAGCCTTTGAGAAGTTCAAAACATTCAAAGCTAAAGTTGAAAATGAGTCTGGATTAAAGATAAAATGTCTGATATCTGATAGAGGAGGAGAATTCACCTTTGACAAGTTTCTTGAGTACTGCAAAGAACATGGGATCAAAAGACAACTAAGTGCACCCAAAACCCCTCAACAAAATGGAATTGCAGAAAGGAGAAACACAATAATACTTGACACATCGCACACTATCATGATTGAAGGGAAAGTTATGCACACCTATTGGAGAGATGCAGTCAATACAATAGTCTATACTATCAAACAAATTCAACTAAGACTAGGCGCAAAAAAAACACCTTATGAATTTTTGTTTGGTAATGTACCTACAATAAAATAATTTAGAATATTTGGAAGTGCTACATCAAGAGAGATGATGGCGTTGGTAAATTTGATGCTAGAAGTGATGAAGGTATTTTTCTTGGTTACGTGGTTACTCTACTAAGAGAAAAGCTTATAGATGTTTTAATTTAAGGTTGAAGAAAATCATTGAAAGTGCACATATGTGAAGATTGATGAGAAGTTCATGATTCAAGAAATATATTATGAATATGCACCTATGATTGAAGATGAACCAAGACCTATCAATAAAGAAATAGTTATAGAAGAAATGTTTCACTGTATTGATGTATCATGCAATAACCCTGAACCAAGTCAAGAAGAATCAAAGATCATAGATGAGAGTGTCACAACTAAAATTTGAAAATATACATCCAAATACCATTCAAAAGAAGATATCATTGGAGATCAGAGCAGTAGAGTTTTGACAAGATACAGAGCAAAAGTTTCAACCATTGATGAAGAGGTATGTTTACTTTCACAAATTGAACCCTTAAGTGTTGAAGATGTGTGCAATGATTCAGATTGGAAAAATGCAATGCAAGAAGAATTAGATCAAATAATTAAGAATGACACATGGGAATTGGTGCCTAGACCTTGTGACAAGAACGTGATTGGAACTAAGTGGATATTCAAAAATAAAATGAATGAAGAAGGTATAGTGATAAGAAATAAAGCAAGATTGGTATGTAAAGGATATGCACAAAGAGAAGGAATTGAATATTCTGATGCATTTGCCCCTATGAGAAGACTGGAAGCTATAAAAAAAAATTTAGCTTATGCAACATTCAAGAACTTCAAAGTATATCAGATGGATGTAAAGTCAGCTTTCCTGAAGGGTGACTTGAAGGAAGAAGTCTACATAAAGAATCCTGAAGGATTCAAACTTTCAGAAAAACCAGACATGGTATGTAGGCTAAAGAAAGCCCTCTGTGGACTTAAACAGGCCCCAAAGGCATGGTATGAGAGACTTGATGGCTACTTAACAAATATTGGATTCAAAAAGGGAGCAGAAAATTGTAACCTATTCATCAGAGAGACGCCTCAAGGATTATTACTTGTTGCTATCTTTGTTGATGGCATTATTTTTGGAGGTAATGACAAGCTCAGTGCAGAATTTTCCAAAGAGATGTAGAGTGAATTTGAAATGAGCATGATTGGATGTATAAAATACTTTTTCAGATTAAATGTAAAAATAGACAGACATAGGTATATTCATAAATCAGTCTAAATATGTGAAGGAGATATTGAAGACATTCAAAATGGAATTTTGCAAGCCAGTAAGCACTCCTATGATAACATGAAGCAAGCTTTCCAAAAATGATGACTCCACAGCAATTGACAAAACACTTTACAAGTCCATGATTGGAAAACTCATATATCTCACTCAATATAGACCATATATATCTAATGTAGTTGGCATTGTTGGGAGATTTGTAGTTGAACCTAAACAGAATCACCTAATGGAAATAAAAAGAATATTCATATATCTAAAGGGAACTATAGACTATGGTTTATGGTATCCTAATTTAGAAAATGTAGAACTTCATGTATACACAGATGCAGATTGGGCAGGTTGCGTTGATGAAAAAAAGAGTACCTCAAGAGGAGTAGTATTTCTTGGAGACGGGTTGGTTACTTGGACAAGCAAGAAGCAGAATTGTATTTCTCAGTCAACAATAGAAGCTGAGTGTGTAGCAACCACATTGAATTGTTCAACAATGGTTTGGATCAAACAGATGATTAAAGACTTTGGAATTCAGAATTATTATCCTATTTTCATCCATTGTGACAACACCAACACCATTAATATGTCAAAGAACCCAATGATGCACGCAAAGACAAAACACATAGAAATAAAATATCATTTTCTAAGAGAAAAAGTTGCAGAAAGAGAAGTGAAGCTAGATTATGTGAGCACCAAAGATCAGTTGGCAGACATATTCATGAAACCTTTATCAAAAGATACTTTTGAGTATCTCAGGAAGAAGCTGGGATTAATTCCCTTTCCTGAGTTTGATTAGAAATCTCAATAAGTACATCAGTCCTTGGTGACTAGTGAGTGGTTTACTACTCTACTTCTAGAGTAGTACCTTTGCTTATTTATATTTGGCATCCTTTGCCATTTATGTCAAAGGGGGAGTATATAGTAACGGGGATCATATACTCTGGGGGAGTATATAGTCATGAAAATAAAAACACAGTCAAAGGAGATGTAGCAGTAAAGAGGAACCTTTGATGAGGATTTTGAAAAGATTGTAAAAAGAAAGAAGACAATGTTGGATTGATGGTGTTTTTAATCATATGTTTCCATCAATGTCAAAGGGGGAGATTGTTGGAGATTTTCTTTTGTGCAAATAGTTGACTGTATGTTTGTCATTGATGACAACATATAGTATACAACAATGAACTGTATTCACTTTTTAGTATGGATATGTGAAAGACTTGTGTGGTTGGTTTTATGTTTCATACATAGTTACTACACCATGTTCATACATGCAGATTCAGAATTTCAGTAACAGTTGAGTTATGTTACTCTATTTACCAGCCACAGTTTCAGAGGATTGTTTTCAGAAAGCCAACAGTAATCTTATTGATTCTTTAGTTGTGCCTATCTATGGGATATGAATATTTTGATTCATGTTTAGTTATGATTCAAAGATAATTAACCAAAGGCACTAATCATGTTTCACCTGAACCATGATGTTTGGGTAATTTTGGTGAAGTTGACTATGTGAAGTGATGCGTCTATTCAGTTTGAGTTGTGTGGTTCTAATTATGTTGTGTGCTTAGTTTAGATGACAAAAGAAGCATTAAAGGGATTCATACATCCGACGTGATCATATCTTTTGGAGAAGATACTTATAGCAGTTCATTTGAAGATCACCAAGCGTGAATGATAAGAAAAAAGATAGAAAAAGAACAAAATAGAATGTTGATTGTTTTGGGACATTAAAGCCATTTCATTCATCAGATAAAGATCTATGTGAAGAAGCAGAGAGTGTATACAGTTCATTGGAACTGATCAAGCCAACAGGTCTATTCAAACCATTCATTATCAGATATAGTGTATATCTTTTTTACTGAAGGTTGCAGCCTTCATCATTTTAGCAGTGTGCTTTTGGACAGTGAGTCCTCACCCCTAATAGGGTTATTTTTAAAAGACTCCTAACAGGGTTTGACCCTTAACTATGTCACTATACTTATTACATTGTAAAGATAAACTCCTAACAGTGTTGTAAGATCTTCTAACAGGGAGTATTATGCTCAATTACAGTTCTTTGTGGGTGCTAATTCCCACCATGGTTTTTACCTATTTTGGTTTCCCTGTAACCAAAATTGTGGTGTTATATTTTGTGTTATCTTAATGTGCATATGCTTAATGATACTTTGTACTTAATTAGAGGAAAGAATTAAATTATTTGATAACTGATTCACACCCCCCCCTCAGTTATCCCTTGGGACTATTCCAACAACTTCAATAAACAGGTCAATCTATTGTTACTCTCTAAAAATTGTAGTAGTGATCAAAAATCTCTTTACAGAGTAGACTTAACAGTCTTTTGTAAATCCTCTCACAAGGTGACATTTCTACATTGAAGTGCTTGAAGACCTATAACAATTCCACTCCTTACAGGGTGATTAAATCCTCTAACAGGGTCACACCTAATAGTGTGTTATTGTAACCTTTAACAGGGTTGGCTCCTAACAGGGCTCACTTCATAAGAGTGAAAAATAATAACTAGTTGCAATTGGTATTTTTTCCCATATTGGGTTTCCACGTTAAATCTTGGTGTTATCTGTGTACATTTTATTTTCTTTATGCTTTATGTTTCTGCAATTAATCACTAAAGGATAATCACAGTTAATATCTTAAGATTGCTATGTTAACCAAGTGACAATAGAATTTTTATGTTAACCGAGCAACACTGATAACTTTGTTTAAGACATCTAAGGGACTTGGATTTTTTTTGTGGTAACTGATTCACCCCTCCCCTCTCAATTACTCAACTCATTTCCAACATCATACATATTCCATATCCCTCCCCCTTGTCCATTCTTGATCTTTCTTATCCATATCCTAACATTGTCCTATCCAACTCCATATCTTGGTCTTGATGAAAATAAGGACATTAAATGAAAAAACATGTTTTCAAAAAAATAAACTCTTGACATGTCCATTCCTATGCATCACTTTCCATCTAGTGCCAAAAAGTTTCATTATCCTATCATTGTCATGTCCAATCCCTCTGCTTGGCACAAAAACATGTTATCCCATTTCCTGGATAGTCCTGGCACCTAAACAGATCCAATGCAAGTGACCCTTCACCTTCATCCATCTACTAGTCCATTTCTCCTGTCAAAATGTCCCTGCCTTGATAGACACTGGGGGCTATTCAAATCTTGCTCATGTAAATATTAATGTCCTGAAAAATCCCTAAAAATCATAAAATGTCCTGAAAAAAGCACAAACAAAATCAAATATTTCAAAATCCTAAAAAAAAAGTGAAAATCGTCAAAATTAGTAATAAATGTCATTTTATGGCACTCATTTCATTTTCTCATCATGTACATAATCACTTTTTTTTTCAATAAATCATTCCTTTGCAACCAAACAAACGTTTTAGCAAACCCAATCTGAAGACTTATCAAATTTTGTGCTTAATGAAATCATGCATTAACAAACAAACTGTCCAATCTTGTTAGTAATCAATCAAATCAAAATTGTCCTATCAATCAGTCAACATCAATTTGTCCTTTATCAAACCTATCATTTGTCTTATACAGGGTGTGGTATACTCAAAACCAGATGGTATCTGTCTTAGACGGGGTACTTCATTCCTGAAACCAAACATCATCATCATCATGATCATCAAACAAGCTATCAACTTTGACAACAAGGTCATAATGTTTGTTGACTTGCTTGGATTAGTGAGTCTTATCTTTTACTAATTTATATTCGATCATATTCTTATGCTACTCCATGATATCACTGAGTGATGAGAGTGGCTAAGATGGTTCATGGTCCTTTATTTTTTTTTGTCTTATGCTTGTAAAGTGTTTTTCATAAAGTTTTGGGGTACGTATGTCATATGCTTCAGGATAGATGGAACCATTCCTTGTCTACAATGTGTTTTTTTTTACGCAAAGGGGTCGCATTATCACCTTGACTTTCTATGTCATAGTGTGACGCATCCATTTGCCATTTCAAATAAAGCTCTTATGAAAATAATACACTTATGAAAGCAATGTTTCATCGCTACTAAGTTATGCATTTTACTAACAATCACTTCTCTTTTTGAAAAATTGTCCTCATGTCAATTTTGGCCCAATTTTTTGAGGGGGCGTCGTACCTCCATTCTTTTGATCCACTGGGGCATTTTTAATTTTTTCTTTGACACAATGCTCAGAATCGCATTGTATCAAAGAGGGGAAAAATGTAGATACCCAAAAATAGTTCAATGCATATGCCCCTTTTTTAACATGTCTTCTATATTGTGTGTTTGATCACCAATATTGTGTCATTCTTCCATTATTTAAATAGTGAAAACTATTTAATTAATTACTTATTTTTGTCCCTGATTATCATCATATTCAGATCGATTTGATCTTTTGATCATGTCTAATAATGTCATTTTTTGTCATTTTAATCATGTCAATCTATTAATTCATCTTCTATAGGGGTGAATAATCACTAATTTATTCCCTATTCCTAAGTCCTAACCTATAATAAATAAATAAACATTATTTATCCCAATGTTCCCCTTTTTCCCACAATTAATTAATTATATTAATTAATTGGACCTAATTTCAAATTTGGGAATTATTATTAATTTCCTAATTTCTAGTTTTCTAATTTTTCATATTTCCTAATTCCTAATTTACTAAGATGAGTGGAATTAATTTAAAAATTAATTATCCACCCATCCCTCTTTTCTAGCCTCCACCTTCCCTTTTGCTTTTGTCATAATTGTCATAGTTTATGACAATTTTGCTTTTTTGCTTTTGTCATATTTGTCATAGTTTATGACAAATTTCCCTTTCTTCACTCACTAATTTCTAATTGTGCATTCAATTTTTCATAAGTTTTCATAATTAATGACAAATTTCCTCTTTCAAATTTGCTAGTTGTCATAGTTTATGACAATTTCCCTTTTGCACATCTAATTGCTAATTATGCAATTTGAGCTTTCATCTTCTATAAATTAAGCTTATTTTGTCTTCTTTTGTTGAACCACATCTTTCAAATCTTCTTTTTATCATTCCAAATTGCTTTCATGTTTTAAGTGCATTATGTCAATATGAGAGCTACATCAACACATTTTGAGAAGAAAGAAAGAGCACAATCGTCAAATTGAGGGAGTTTGTTTTTAATTTGCATATCTTTTATCTCAATTTATTTTGTGTTAGGATATGATTGGTTATTCATATACTTTATAGGTTGTGGTGTCCTTGCATGCAATTATTTCTTCTTTTTCCTCTCCTTCATTTACTTGACAATGCGCTGTCTCTGCTGCCTTATCATCCTCAAACCTATCATCAGGCACCTGTATGTCATTATCCTATACTGGATCATCTATGTCCTCATCCATCTGCATAGGCATCACATTGGGATCACTGTCCGCACTATCCCCATCCTCGTTTCTCTCCTCATCCTCCTCATCCTCCTCCTTCATGCTCTCATCCCTAGCCATCTGTAATCTTGGTACTAGAACTGCTAAATCTGTCAGAGGAACAGGCCTATGCTCAGAAAACCATCGTTCATACTCAACTGTCATCCCTGCATCTACTATATCTTCACCTTCTCCCTACTGTCTAGTCTACAACTGCTCAAACTCTGTCTATGCTACCTAAGTCTGGAGTATTGCACCCAATGCCCTAACCTCACCCCTAGATCGTGCAAACAATGTTGTGCCTATCGGTACTCCCTGTCTCTCTCTGAACTGCCAGCGTACTCTCTCTGGCAGCTGCATCTTGATCACCATGTGACCTATGATAGTCCTCCCAATGAGGTACCTCTCATGCCAACAATAGGGTAAGTTCTCTTTTTCATCATCCCATCTGGGGCAATCTCTGTATGGTCTCCATGTGAAATCTCTGAGAATGTCTATCTCATGTCTCAAATGCAATGCGTAACCTAGTGGCCGCTGTACGAGCACTCCTCGTTAGTATTACTCATATGGCATGTCTGGAAGTATCATCCTCTGAGTAATGGGCCAAAAGACAACTATGTGCTCATAAGCCCACACCTGCAGTAGTGTAATCTTGCTACTAATTGATAACCCTCCTCTAGAAGCTACCTGATGGAGCTGGTAGTAGGTCATCACCAACATGCACGGACCCCATGCAAATAATGTGCCCTCCATAATCATGTGCTCTAAAACTCTCCCTTAGCTAATAGAGAAGCCATGACCTCATTTTTATGGCACTAGTAAAGCTCTGATCACACAACATATCACTGTGGTCAGTCTGTCGTGTTGTCTCGCCATAGTCTCCCACTTGATCTCATAGTCTCGGATGTCTAGGTCCTCATCGTCACTGTCAAACAACCGGTGTAGTGTTGATCTCCCTATTGCAGGGTCATACTCTTATAGCTCCACATGTATAGGAATCCTAAGGATGCGCCACACGTCTTCCAATATCACAATCACCTCTCCTATCGATAGGTGGAATGAACTCATCTTTGAGTGTCATCGCTCTGTAAGCACTTTAATCAATCCACGATTTTCCCTAATCTCGGGCATATAGGTGATATAGTAGAGCCCTAGCGAGGCTAGGATCTACCTCTCATGCATGGTTATCCTATGACAGATATCTAGGCACGTCGGTCTGCTCTCCCGTGTTTGCAGTAATGCAAGCTCCTCCTACGATTACCATGCAACTTTAGTCAACTTTCTGTACTATATATTACTTTTTTACCAACCCAAGACCTATTTTGACCAAATTTGACCTAACTTTGACCTTATCGTAAGGTTTTGACCTATTTAGGAAGGTTTGGAAAGGTTTAGGACCCCAAACCCTATTTTCCCCCCATTTGCAGTTTCTTTTACCAACTACACAGTTTGGCTAACCAACTACGCAAGTAGCGCACTTGGTCATGCCAAGTGTGGTTGCTGCACATTTGGGCATGTGAGTTGCATAGTTGGTAATGTGAGCTATATAGTTGGCACGTGTGGACCCTATTTGACCCTATTTTGACCCATTTTTTAGCCCTAAATGCCTAGAAATGAGTTTAAACCCTAGAAATGACTGAGAGGCTCAGATGCACTCACCTTTGGTCCTGTGTTGGCTGGCCATCGGTAGCTGCACACTCATTTCCCATGCTGATTCTGCGCTAACACTCGATCCATTCTTTCTCCAGAGCTCAAATTCCTCCAAATATGAGAGTGAAAATGACCTCCAAATCCCTCTCCAAGCCTTTTTATAGCCTCTTGGTTGCCTAGATGGATGTGCAACCTTTTCCTTTTGTGTTGGTCATGATGCTTTTTGTACTTTGTGCCTCATAACTTTTGCATTTGACCTCTGATTTTTAATCCATTTGTTGCTATGGATCCGTCTCATCATTATCGACAAATTGACCTATCATTTGCATTTTTTGGTTGATTTCTTGAGGGGACACCTATGTATCACGTTATTGCTGGGGCATGTTTTAATGTGATTTTCTTCAAGATTCTTTGACACGACGCTCACAATCACATTTTATCAAAGAGGGGCAAAATGTAGACACCCAAAAATGGTTTGAGCCTGCTAGTCTACGTGTTTTAACATTTTTGGCATTACAATTGAAACATTTTTTTTCCATCTAATTATTCCTCTATGTTGTGCATATGATCTTTATTATATGACAACATTGTGTCTTTCGTCGATAATTGAATATTGCAAAATTATTCAATTTTTACTAATATTTCTATTCTCTTTGTCAAATTGATCATTTTCCTAATCAATTTCAATCAACCCTAAATTGATCCTATTCAATCATAAACCGATCCTATTTGATCCTAAACCATATCAAATCATCCTAAATCAATTCAAATCTATTCTATTCTCTTCCTAATCATTTTAGAATCATTTTGGACTCATTCCAACCATTCTGGGGCATTGTCCAAGATCATCGATACCTAATTAAATCACTTTTCAAATTGATCAAACCCTTTTCTAAATCTAATCAATCTTATCATCATTCTAGGGGCATTGTCCAAGTTCATCAATGCTTCGTATCCTTTTATCACCTATTTGATAACATTTTCCAAGTTCATCGATGTTATCATTATCAACTTACCATTATCAATTTGATATTATTGTCCAAATTCGTCAATGCTATTGCAGATCATCTTCATTTTGAGAACATTTTCCAAGTTCATCGATGTTTCCCTATTCCTATTTCAATCCTATGGCATCATCGAAGTTCATTGATGTTATTTAACCATTTTCAAACATCATTATTTGAGCGCATTGTCAAAGTTCATCAATGCCTTGAACCTATCATAATCCTATCAATATTATCAAAATCACTTCAATTGTACAATAATGCCTTCAATTTGATCAATAATTTACTAATTTATCCTCTTGGGATGAATTGTTAGAGTAGTTATATAATAGCTAATAATTAAATCATTTAATTATTAGTCTATTATACTCTAGGCTTAAGTTTCTCTTACGCACTTTATAATTTTTTAGGGTTTCACCTTTAGGGTTTCGGTATCCTTTTATAAGGATTCACCGCTTTCATTTCATTAAGGAGATTGTAATTTCATTGTTGATAATATAGAAGTTATTTCTTTCAACATGTTTTTCCTGTCTCTGGCCTTTTGGCCGCCATAGATTCTGTCTTCTCTCTTCTGTCTTTGCTTCCTTCTTGTAACAGTTATGCATGCAAGTGATCTTGGGAGGATTTGTCTTCATCAAATCTAACATGGTATCAGAGCTCTCCTGCTGCTCATTGTTCTGGTCTTTCTGAAGCATTCGAGGGTTTGTAGTTTGCCAGGCTTTTTCTGGCATTTTTCAGTGGTTCTGGGGGGTCTTTGTTTTTTGAGGCACTTTGGACCAAAATTGACCACACAGTTGCGTCCAGAAGGCCCAAAAACCCTAGAATCCATATAAGGCACATCTGATTTGGACACCAGGGCCTCGGGGAGAAATTTCTTGGCCTCCCAGGGCCGTACGGGCACGGTTTTCGAGAAAAAAAATTAAAAAACATATGTTTTTTAATGTTTTTTGTGTGTTTTAATAATGCGTGCAGTTCTATTTGAAACGCGCCACCGTCGAGCCGCCACCGCCCCACCCGGGCCCGGCCTCCGGCGGTGCGCCTCCTATTCTCGCCGCCCGCCACCCCACCAGTTTTCTCCACGGCCCCCGCCGCTCAACCGCTCCACGGATCCTCTCGACGGCTCCCCCAGCAGCTCTGCCTCCCCTCTGGCACCGCGGCCCCGCCACCCTCAGCGGCCCCGCCGCCCACACAGTCCTGGAACCGCGCCACCCGATCTCAGCTCAGCCGGTGGCGGCGCTTCCTTTTAGCCCCCGCGGGCCTATTTCACCGAACACCCGGTCATATGGCGACCAGGGGCTGCGGCCCAGCCGCCGGCATGCGCCATGCGCCCGGGGGCCCAAATTTTTTAGCCCCTGGGGCTCATTTTTGAGCTTTTTTGTTTTTTTGGAGGTACCTGGGCCTTTTTTGCGATATCTTGAGCATACGGGGGTATTTTTCTGACTTCCATATACCGTTGGAAAGCTCTTTCCGAGAAATTTCCAATGATGGAGGTTATATTTTTGAGTTCT
>MU226310.1:92562-113363 GCA_018584345.1 Thuja plicata
AATCTTTCTTCTTGTTATCTAGTATCATTACATCTTTTGCATTGGGATCTATGGTCATTGTGTGTTTGAGAGAGCACACCCACATACAATCCAAATAAGCACATCAAAATGAGTAGATTAGGGTGCACTTTATTTACTCATTTTTAGCTTAATCTGGTGTTATTTGGTGTCTTTGTTGTTAGCTTAATCTCTTGCATGCTTTTCTTGTCATGATATATACTAACCAGCCAATGTTTGCATGTTTGAGCTTGCTCACAACAGATTGAAGGATTCCATATACACAATTATCATTTACACAATTTGATTATGTCTCTAATAATAAACATTACATATACATTTACTAATATGAAATGTATATTAAATTGTTAAAAATATGCAAATCCTTAGAGTACTACATATGATATATAAGAATGTCAACAATTTTTTTATTTTTTTTTAAAAACAATAGTTGTTCAATTACTCAATTTCATTATATTTTAAATAAGATAAAAATATAAGATTTTACGTTTTCATTTCATTATTAAGTTAATATATAGTTTTACATTTAAATTAAATAAGATAAAAAATTCTTATATTAAATTTCCATGTAATTATTCACTTAATGTAAATATTTTCATTCAAATAAATATTAAAAAAGAAATTTTCATTTATCCATATGTTTAATTTTTGAAAAGTTTGATGTCTTCAAGTAAAAAATAAGCTAGTTTACATTTATAAATAATTATTATATTTTTCCATTTAAACCTTTTAAAATCTATTTGAGTGGTGGAGAAGATGTTCATGAAAGAAAACAACAAGAACAAGAAGTATGTATACCTCCTTTATATTATAGTACAATTAAGTGTCTCTTATAAGAAGTACTCTTGAACGTTCAAATTACTATAAGTCATATATAAACCTTAAAAAGATTTAAAAATATCATGGACAATAAAAGAACCTTTCCTTTCATTTTTATTTTTTTTAAACTTAAAATCTCCTTTACAAAATCATTAAATTTTTTAAAATTCATTTAAAAAAAATTACCATCAAAATTCAGAAACATAAGTGGAAATTTCATATTGAAAATAAGATCAGTTGTTCAGAAAAGACTACAAATTTCAAAAAAACAAAAAATCCACCCGTTTGAGAAATTACAACTTACCCAAATTACATGGAATCTTTATCTACATTAGGATCTGCGGGACCAAGAACTAAGCGGAGATCCAATCCCTTATCATCAATAATACAATTTGATCGATGCATCTGCGCGGTTTCGACCTTGGTACCTACTGACAACGAATTCGTTCCCTGTTGGTACATTAGAGAGGGAAGCTGCAAATATCTGCTCTCAATGCCGGCTTGAATTGCAGACACCGGCGGTAAAGAGTGCGAATAAACATTCGAACTGGCAAATGAAGACAACCCATGGTACGGCGAAACGTACGACCAGGGCGGATGAATTGTTCCGGAAAAGAAAGACATTTGCAGGTCCGATCCGGAAATGGCGTCCTCTGCCTGCGGCTGCCGAAACCCTAACGCATATGGAAGCGCAGGCATAGTGAAATCGTGAACGGAAGGCGAGATTGCATATAAATTCTTCCCGGCTAAGGCGGCAGCAGCGGCACGGCGTGTGGCCTCGATCTGTGCTTTCTTTGCTTGCCGGCGCTCCTTCTTGTGCGCGTTCTGGTGGCCGCCGAGTGCCTGTGAGTTTCCGAACTCTCTGCAGCAGAATTGACATTCGAAGGATCTGCTCTCTGACGGCAAATTACTTGCAGTTTCCAGCTGCGCTGTGCTTGAGATCTCCTCATCATGGAAAATTTCTTCAGCCTTGTGTGAAAGCTCAAAGCCGAATAACCTCAGCGCCGTCTGCGATCTGCGAGGGTTTGTAGGGCTTCCCTGCGCCAGTTCGTCGTCCATGGGGTTTGAACGCAGGGATCGGATTAAACAGGGCTCAAGCACTCTGTACAAGCTGATTTTTTTTGGAAAATATTAGACTCCATAAATATTTGCATCTGCCTTTAGGAAATATATATCCAAATCACAAATATTATCATTAAACATTTCGATCTGTTGAAATTGTCCATAAATATTTGCATCCGTCTTAAAGTCTTCAGGAAATATATATCTAAAATCACAAATAATATCTTTTAAAGGTTTCGATCTGTCGAAATTTGCTAGAAATGCAGCTTGATCCAATCATACTTCAATAAAAATTGAATCTTTATGAAAAAGCTAAGGCGATTATTTTAAGAAATCGTAAGATTTAGAATCTTTATGAACAGGACTTCTAAGCCGATTATTTTAAGCAAATGTACGAACATTTCAACAAAGAAAGGCAAAAATCTTGATTTGGAAATGTAATTGATTTGCAATCACAGATGATCTGCCACCTTTCGCAATGGCACTGGGTGTGGCCTCTGGGATGGCACGTTGCCTCATCATCGGCCGACAGAGTAGGTAATCCTCGAACTGTTCTTTGGTAGCTGTAACTTCCGTATCCATGTCTTAGGGTTTACCCGATTGGTAACCTGATTGCGAGCCCCCTTCCAGTCAATGTAAAAAGCTGCCTGCTCTTTCATTTTTAGTGCTCAGCCTCCTCGTTTGGTGCGATCCGGGCCAGAAGTCACTCTGATGCACATTTTTCCAAGTGATCGCCAGCTGTCCGGCTCAAAAACCTTTGATTTTCTCTACTCCCAACACGCGGCCCTGAAAAGTTCTTCTGAGATTCAAACCGTTATTTTCACTGTTTGCCTGTACCTCGATTTCGATTTACACGTGAATCATGCCTGTCTTTCTACTTTCACTGCATTTTTCAGGATTTCCTGTGAGCAACGTCATATTGTTGTACAGAAACATTTGGTTTCTGGCCCACCCGTCTGACCTAAACGAGGGTTTGTTGGCTACGAACCAATATCCACCCAAATCCTAAATTCCATCCACTGCGTAAACACTTTATGCTACTGGCTTACTTCACCACTGGAAAACGATACGAGTACGACTCTATTTGGCCAATCAGCTTTTATAGTGACTACCAACTTCATTGAATATCGAGCCATCTGTGTTGAACAAAGTTCATTACAAAAGTTTTAAGTGTTCCTAAAAGAAAAAGATACCTTGCTCTTACCTGTACTAGTTACGTTATTTCGTATCGTCATAAGCTCTCCATATTACCTAAGAAAGAAATATAAGTAGTGGCTAGAATCTGAGACTTACCTCCCACTTTGACTATCTAGTTCTTTCAATATTGCTCTAGGTAAAAAGTATAGATTGTGAAAAGAAGTGTATTAATAGAACTGCAAAATTTATGACTAATTATTAGAGAATAATTATAACTAGGGTTTAAAAATATATGTAGAATATTGAATTATATATATATATATATATATATATATATTATAGTAATTTAATTCATGATGGAGTTTGAAGAGTTTGGCATTGTGAGCTTATAATATGTTATTATTTACTTAACATCTCTTCAACATATAATATAATATATTATTTAATCTCCTTATCTAATAATATGCAATGGTGTCAAGGTTCTGAAAACTAATCTTCGGAAGACATTTTTTGCGACAATTTTCAACAGATTATCGACGTCTCCTGCAATCTATAGTATTGTTCTAGCGCAATGTGAGAAGAAACATGAAACATAATTTTGTCGCCTTTCATTTATGGTAAAACGGAAGTCACGCTCATTAGTTTATGCCTAAAGTCTAGCCTATTCCTTTGGATACGCAGTATATATATTTCAAAGTCATTGCAAATTCGCCCAAAATCCTCCTAGATTAATCAAAGTTGTTGGAAATTTGCACAGGGTCCTTCTCAGAGATTTTTGACCGAATCACCCAGTCCAATGTTGACTTTTGACTAAATTTGCACCATATCTGACTTTGGTGTGAATCGACTTTCAAATTTGGCCTTCAGTAGGCCAATTTGGTAACTTAGGTTTAAAGTACAGTGTGTCATTAATTATATTAAAATATTAATATGTGTATGTTGGTACATATATTAGTAAAAAATAAAGTTATTAGTTAAACAATATTTGTGAAAAGAGAATTTTAATTTTTAAAATATATTAAAAATGATAACTAGCATAAAACAAATTTCAAGGATCAAATGCCAACCAACTTCATCCTACTAGTTGGCTCCTCTACCACCTCCATCACCTCTTCCACTACTTTCCCTACACCTTGTAATGCCTCATGCACGTATTATGTAGGCCATGTCAATGAAGGAAAACAAATGACCTTACAAATCTCTCAATAATGCCTTAAGTGATGATTTGAACCACTACAAAACATCTAGAGGGTGTGATTGTTCATCAACTGTAACCTCCATTGATCATGAGAAGCATCAAGCCCTACCACACCTAACATCGCAATAGAAAGCATTTAGAAGACCTATTTCCTACTTTATTATCCTCCTTGTTAAAGACCTACTACCTTATGGGAGATGATAAGGCTTCACCTTCCATGTTATTTACTACCTTAAGATTTGATACATTCCAAGGGATCACCTCTATACCTTATCATGTATACACATATTGTCCAATTTTTAAAATAAATGTTACCTAATATATCAATTCAATATAAGGGGAAGATCAAATAATTTAATTAATGTGATATGAAAATGTATTGGAGATTAGGAATCATGTGCAAAAAGGGAAGATCTTTTTTTATGAATAGTGTTCCAAATCCTCTACAAAACAATTTATGTGCATGTCAATTAGAGAAAATGGCATTCCCTATGTTAGTCTTACCAAGACCACAAAACTACTTTTACACACCATATAGTATTGTATTATGTAAGAGCCTCATAATCCTAGTGTGCCTACTTAGTTCCAAATCTAATGTAGTTAACAAAGAAATAATGGTCACACAAAAGTTGTGTAGAATAAATATAATCCTACCAGTTTTCTTAAAACTAATTATTGGGTGTTTTATGGTAGTTCAATGACCCTATCTAAAAGAACCCCTGGATCTCTAAAGTCTTCCATTATAATTCAAATTAGTATGTGTATTATTCTTGATATATTTATTATTAGTGTTGGAATTGGCTTATATTGTTGTTGTTGGCATTCATGTTTTTTCACTGATGTCAACATATGTTTCTATGAAGGTAAAACAAACTGGTTATTACTGTTGCTAAATGACTAACAGAAGTGCACGGGTACTATACAGTTGTTTCAGAATGAGAAAAGATGGTTATTTGTATAGGGATGGGTTGTGATCTTATTTCTAAGGTTGCATGGCTTACTATTGCACATGGAGTGAGTTACAAATGTTTTAGTGAAAACTGGGTACTGGACTATGACTGATCTTTGACAAAGTTAAGTCTCTATATTTTGAGGATAACTTGTGTGCGATAAGGATTCATGATATGCGAGATTAGGGAATGTCAGGAGACATGTTGAGGAATGTTTGTTATGATTTTGGGGTCGCAGGACTCTTGGTGATGTTAGTTGTGGTGTGTGTTCTGAAGGAGACCTATTTGGGGTCGACTTTAGAGATGTAATGTGTATTATGGAGTGCGAGCATGGATTACATATATTGGATTATATTTGATGAATTGTAATTGATGTTTACTTGTTATAGGTACCATGTGTATCTTAGCAAGGGGTTAAGTAATTATTTGTGCATTGGGAAGTCTTAATTGGCCGACCTATTTTCTTATTGTGAATCTGTATAAAAGAAAATTGTGTTATTTTATGGAAAGAGAGGAACAACAAAGTTTGGATGCTACAAGATTGTTTATGTGAAGTCTGTTGGATGTAGAGCAGAGGATGTGATTAAGAGACTTCACTCAAAATGATCTAGCAAAGACAGTTGTTATTAGATATTTCACTGGATTGTATATTTCTTTTATACACTTGTATTTCACACAATAAGTCTTGAGGGTGGATTTAACCTTCTTTAGGCAGTGTGCTTGGGTAGTGAGCCTACTACTACTCTTGACTCCTAGCAGGGTCTATCCTTTAATAGGGACTATGTATTGTAATGCATTTATAAGCTCCTAACAGGGCTAAAACTTTTAGCAGGGATACGATACTTTCAGTACATTATTTGTGGGTGATAATTCCCACTGGGTTTTTACCTTTTATAGGGTTTCCTCAACAACAAAGGATTGTGTTATGATGTTGCATTTATTGTGTTATCATTTGGATTAAATTTTGGCTTATAATGTTTAATTTTTAATAATTGTCTCACAATTGATTCACCTCTCCCCCCTCTCAGTTGTGTTGGTGGATTGTTATTCCTAACAATTGGTATCAGAGCATCTGGTCCTTAGAGAGAAACCTAAACAACTTGAGGTGATCTTGAGGATGGCATTCTATAGGAAGGATAGTCCAAAGTTTGATCCTGAAAACTTTGACAGTTGGAAGAACAAGATGATAACACATTTACTATGTTTGGGAATCGACTAATGGATGATTAAAATGAAATATGTATAGATGAAGGCTGAGGATGAACTAGAAAAAGCTACCGATGATGAAAAGAAGATATTTTCATATAACATGGTTGCAAGAGGAGCACTAATTAGTGTGCTCTCTGAAGATGAATTCACAACGTTTAAATATTTAGATTTTGCACATGACATTTAGACAAGATTGGAAGCACCATATGAAGGAGATAAGTTTACTAAGAAGGTGAAGTTGCAGAAATGGAAGACAAGGATGGAAAATATGAAAATGAAAGATGATGAGAATATTAGAGAATATGTACAAAGAGTTACTAAGGTTTTTATTGGCATCAGAAACTTTGGAGGCACCTACAGTGAGGAAGAACTAATTGCAAAAATTCATAGATCTTTGACACCTGTCTACAAGACTAAAGTGCAAGCTATAGAAGAGATCATACCTTTGACGATGAAATTTAATAGAGAGATGTTGATTGCAAAATTAACTACCTTTGAGGCCGCAGAACTGGTAGATTCATTACCTAAATTTGAGACAGTATTTAAGGTGACTATGCATAAAAGTAAAAAAGACTTTACCAGGGATTGCGAGCACCTACAGAAGTGAATTGAGAGAAGAACTTGGTAAATATGCTGATGACTAGAAATATATACATGAAGAAGAAGAAAGTTGGATGAAATTGTGGCCCTGATTTCTAGAAGAGAAAAGAGAGGTAAGGGTAATTTTGAAGAAAAGTTACCTCTGAAATGTTTATCTTGCAATAAGATAGGTCATTTTGCATCTAGATGTCCTACAAGGGTTCCTAAACATAAATCTAAGTTTTATAAACCGAAGTATTCCAAGGATAAGGAATGTTACTATGCTAGTGAAGGTGTTTCTGATGATGATATTGATTATGATGAGATTGGATTTATTGTTATCAAGGATAATGAAACTATTCATGAAGAGAGAGTCCCAGCGTCACATGTTGAAAAGAAATCTGAATGGTTCATAAATAGTGGTTGTTCACACCATATGACTAGAGATAGAAATAAATTTGTTAAGATAACTAAGTATGATGGTGGTGTTGTGAGATTTGGTGATAATACTCCTAAGCTTATCATTGGAGTTGGATCTATTTCTTTGGATGGAAAGACTAATTTTGACGATGTGTTACTTGTTGATCTAGACTTAAGTATAATTTTCTAAGTGTTGGACAACAAGTGGACAAAGGTTATCAATTGAAATTCATTGATGGGAAATTCTCTATCAGAAGTAAGTCATGAGAATTGATTGCATCTGGTACTAATTCAAGAGGTAATTTATTTTAATTGAATACATCTAAGGTTTCTTGTTTTGTTGTGAAGGTCGATGACAGTTGGTTATGCCATAGATGATTTTTTCATGTGAATTTTGATAATATTGTGAAGGAAAGTGTGACTAATGTTGTTAGAGATCTACCGAAGATTGTGAAACCATCTAAAACCATGTGTAGAGAATATGTAATGGGGAAATAGAATAGAAGCAATTTCAAAAGAAAATCTTACTCAGCAAAAGGGAAGTTGGATATAGTGCATACAGATCTATGTGGTCCTACAAGAACAAGGTCATACTATGGTGAAAGGTACTTTATAAAAAAATTTATGACTTTTCTAGAATGATGTGGGTTACATATCTGAGAGAGAAATTTGAGGCTTTTGAAAAATTCAAGATATTCAAAGCAAAAGTTGAGAATGAATCAAGTTTAAAGATAAAATGTTTGAGATCAGATAGAGTTGGAGAGTTTACTTCAGACTTGTTCAATACCTACTGCGAAGAGCATGGAATATATAGACAAACATCTTCTCCTAGGACACCACAATAGAATGGGATAGTAGAGCGAAGAAACAAAACAATATTAGATGTCACAAAAACCATGTTGCTGGAAGGAAATGTATCACATTTTCATTAGAGAGAAGTTGTTGGCACTGTTGTGTATACTTTGAACAGAGTTCAGATTAGAGAAGGTACAAGTAAGACTCCTTATGGACTATGGTTTAATCATACTCCTACTATAAAATATTTTAGAATATTTGGTAGTAAATGCTCTATCAAAAGAGATGATGAGATAGGAAAGTTTGAAGCTATAAGTGATGAAGGAATATTCCTTGATTATTCCACTAAGAGAAAATCTTATAAATGTTTCAATCTAAGATTGAGAAAGATGATTAAAAGTGCTAATGTGAGGATTGATGAATAGATCCAGATTCAAGAAAGAATATATGAATGTAACCAGAAAAGAGAGATCAAGGAGGTTACTACAGATCAAGAAGAGCCTTTTGAGATTGAACATGAGATAGAGGTATATCAAGATGACTCAAATGATCCTACTAAAATTCCTAAGACTTTGAGGTATGTTAAGAAAAACCATCATGAAAATCATATTATTGGCAATGAAAATAAAGGAATGATGAAAAGATCGAGATTAAGAGATGAAATTTGTTTTATTTCTCAAGTTAAACCTAAAACTATGGATGAGGCATGTAGAGATGAATCTTGGACTAAAGCTATGTAGGAAGAATTGCAAAACAGATAAAGAAAAATAACACTTGGTAACTGGTTCCTAGACCTGAAGATAAGAATTTTATAGGAATTGTATAGTTAGAAAATGGAAGCACTTCCATTGTGGACTAGTTTAGCCTTTCGAGTAAGTGGTTTGGGTTCATGTCAAGTTCCTTGAATGGATCTCTGACTTAGTCAGGATTTCCCCCTGTTCTGCCCCATTTTCCACTTCTCTCCGGCCTGTTTCTGACACCCTGATCTATAGATTTGAAGTTCTTGACTTCAGGGTCAAGGTCAACCTTCTGGGTCAAGGTCGACCTAGACCCTGACCTAGGTTAAGGTCGACCTAGACCCTGACCTAGGTCAAGGTTGACCTCAACCTTGACCTAGGTCAGAGTCGACCTCGACCCTGACCCAGGGTCCAATTTTCAAGTTTTTGGGGTTTCTGGATGTTAGGCTTTAGAAAGATTTAATTCCCGCTTCTGGGTCGGCTATTTCAGTCTTCGAGGAAATGAATATTGAAATTATATTTAATATAGGTCCAATTCTAGGGGTATAGGTATAATTTGAATTTAATTCTCCTATGTAGGCCTCTCTAGAAGATTGTGCCTTAGATTTGTATATAAGGAAGCTTTGTCCTCTCATTTTCTCCAAGAGGCAAGACGCAAGAAGAAATTCAATCCATCCAAAATCTATGTATAATCTATTGAAGGAAGCATTCAAGTATTCAAGAAATAAAGAATTCAAGCATTCAATTCATCAAGAAGATCCATTGGTAGCCATTGAAGGATTCAAGCTTTATGGAGCTCTCTTGTTGAAGATTTCTCCATCCTCATCCATGCAAGCTTCTTCCTATTCCAAGATCCATTCAACAGTGGAGTTGTTTAGATCTAAAACCAATTCATTTGAGAAACCCTACATTCTATATTCTACGTTCTACATCCATTTGGTGCATACATACTTGTGGATCCATGAATTCAAATCTGCCACAAGGGTTTCTATACAAGAAAGGGACAGGTTTGAAACAGCAAATTGGAGTGCAGATCTGGATACCCTTTTCAGTGAACTATCGAGATCTAGAAATAGATTTTCTATCAGAGATTTTGGGTCAGAGTTGACATTCTATTTTGGGTCAGAATCAGAAATTTTGTGTCAAAGGTGACATTGATTTTTGGGTCAGAATGGGAAATTTTGGGTTAAAGGTGACATTCACTTTAGGGTCAAAATCAGAACTGAGCCAAATTGGAAAAAGATTTCTGGGTTTTCTTCATCTATGTGTTTCTGTTTCAGATCCGATTGTAGATTTTCTAGAAACTTAATGTAGACACCCGAAAATAGAATTCTTCGTATCTGTAACATTTTGAGGTTAGTACTTGTCTTCAATTCATTTCAATTAAATTTTTTAATCTTCTTAAATCTATTACACACTCTCTTCCATAAAATGGGAGTTAGGGTTTTTCTCTTTATCTTCATCCTTAATAGGTTGATTCATTTATGCATTGATCCTTTCTTTAGGGTTAATCAATTTGGATCTTCCCTTTATGAAATTTGGGATTAAGAGGACAATCTTACCTTCTTCATTATTCCTACAACACACATTAAATATATACATCAACCCACATTTTCTTACAACATATTTCTTTGATATTACATTTTGGTGAACCCGACAAGATTACCCCCTATCTTATGTGGAATTAGATGCCCTATTGTGTTTGTGGTGTTCAATTTCCTTTTTATGCTTATAGATTTCATTTGAATGCATTTGGATATATCTAGATCTATTTTCTATGCATTTCTTTATTTGTTATTATGTTGCACAAGTTGTTTCAAGTATTTTCCAAACATTTTACAATGTTCTTTATTGATAGGGATGATAATCCTCCTATGTGGGATGAACCTTTGGATTTGGATATTGATTACTCTCTTCCTCATGAAGCCATTGTGGATGATTCTACTTTTTCAGATGAACCCTTGGATAAAGAGATTCATTTATCCCCTCCTTGTGAAGATGCTTTGATACAAGAGGGTGATTTATTAATGGATGACATATTCATGCATGATGATGACCCTTTTTATAAAACACACTCCCCTTATGCAGACATTTTATAGAAATAAGAATACATTATAGATGTTTTGCCTCCATTTAGGATTCCTTCTAGTGATGAGGCATTAGTGGAGAATGATATGAATTCCCTTAATGCCCCCCCTCTTAGTAATGATCTTATAGAGAATCAAGATCCTACCTCATCTCCTCCTAGGATGTATTCTTTGATTCCTTCTTGTGAATCTTTTTGTAGTGCTGAGACAACTAACATGGTTTATCCAAAACCCTTGTTGACTATTAAAGGTTATCCCCGCATTACTATCAAGGGTAAACCTAGATGTCCTTTGGATTTCTTTGATAACACGAATTCCATTTCACATGCCTATCGTACAAGGAATAATCCTCAACCTAATCCGGTGGTTCCTACTTCTTTACCACCTTCTCAACCCATTTTTCCTCCTCCACCCCATCTTTCTAGCCAGGAGTATGATTTGATAAACCAATTGCGCAATACCCCTGCCAAGATTTCTTTAAGGGAGCTTCTTCAAACTTCACCTACCTACCATGAAGCCTTGAAAAAATCTCTAGAAACTCTTCCCACTCTACCTCCTAATCAAGATAGCATCAATGCCTTCTTACGGTGCATGCATGCTACCCCGAGTCCTCCTGAAATTGTATTTACTCAAAAGGATTTACCATCTAAAGAAGTTCAAAATCAATATGATACTCTTATGGTTGTTGTTACTATCAATAAGAGTACCATTCGTAGGACCTTGATTGATAATGGATCTGGGCTTAATATTTGTACTATGGACATGCTCAAAGCGATTAAAGTCGATCTTTCAACTATTCAACTTGATAATGCTCCTATACTTGGCTTTAATAACATTGATAAGAAAAATTTGGGCATCATTACCTTACCTATCCAAGTAGGTTCAGTCACCCTGAATACTCCTTTTCATGTTATGCCTGAACCTCTTAATTATAAACTTCTTTTGGGTAGACCTTGGTTGCATGAGATGCATGTTGTTCCTTCCACCCTTCATCGTAAAGTCAAGTTTATTCACAACAACAGGATATATACACTTCACGCCGATGATACGCCAAATCCTTGTTTGAATATTCAAACCCACAAGATTCCTATTCCTAATTGTAATCCTTCTTCCTCTAATGTTCTTCCTAGAGATGATTGGGGAACCTTCGATTTTAATCCTACCTTCATTGGAGAGTATAAGGTTTCTGATCTTGATTTTATGAAGCAACAAAGAGAATTTTAACAACAAGCTTTTGCTTCTACTTATAATGCCCTTTGTAAAAAATTTGTCACTGCTTATACCCACTATGAATTTTTCAAACCTACTAATGATGACATAGTGACTACTAAAGTTCCATTGATTCTTTCTGATATGGCTTCTCATTATGGTCATGGTTATCATTTACTAGGTAAACAAGGATTACATGGTCAAGGATGTGGTAAGCATAAAAGTGGAATTCAAATGCCCTTACAGAATGGGGGGAATGAGCATTCTTATGGATGGGGATTTAATCCTCAACACCACATCAATGTTAACAACATCTCAGATAACACTTCAAAACATGGTGAACCTATGAAGGAATTTGACCAAGAAGTTCTTTTGCCTAAACTCCTTTGGGCTAAGATGATTTTTAGACCCAAACACAAAAAGAAACGCAGTCCACACTTGAAGACTCTTCATTTTTGTTTGTATCATAGATTTCATGATCACTCTACTAATGAATGTCAAGATTTACATTATAAGACTAGGTAGCTCATTGATAGTTAATTTATTTATATATCATGTGGTAATGAGTTATATTTCAATCCTTTTTTCTCTAAATAAAATTTATGTTCCTCTTATGGAGCTCCACATTATATAAACAATGTTAGCCTAATCCTTGGGGGCTCATTGTCTTGCATAGTGTTGTGAGTGATATAATACGTCCCCTTTCATCCTTGTTCCTATGCTTGGGGGTCAAGGATGCCATCCCCTTCTTTTCTGTCTTTTCGGGATCCACTTTTCCCTTGGTTAAGAAGTATCTATCTATTATGTGATATCCAATCATACATGAAAATTTTGGTTTGCATTGAGGATCTATTTCCTTGATTATAACCTATTTCGTTGTTTGACATTAGGTTTCCATGGTTGATAAATCTCTCACCTTGGAACCTGAATAGTGCGCTATCACTCACAAGGGTTAATTTTTCACTTCTTGCATGATATTTATTTGCATTCGTCCCTTCCATGGCCTCATAGGAGCTGTGACCTTCTTGGCTTGGACTGGGTGTTGTCTATGGATATTTTATTGTTGTTGAAGAAGGCTTTATCCATGTTATTTTCTTTCCTTAACATGTCAAAATAGTATGTATTTTTCCATCTTAAGGAGGGGGAAATATATATGGCCTCCTTCGTTCTATATTATGCATTTTTTTTCTAACCTTTTGTTTTGCAGCATGCTAAATCCTCTTAAGGTAACACACATAAGTTTCTAAATCCTGAAGAGATATGTATTCAATTACAATTCAATATGTTAAATCCTCGGAAGGTAACACACATAAGTTGCTAAATCCTGAAGAGATACGCATTTAACAAATGTATTCTATGGTGATATGAGGATATTGATCCATGGGTACTTCATAAAAGTCATCAAAAGATGCACTACATACATGTACAAAGCTGCCAGAAGGTACACAAATTTATCGGGTGACTATCAAGTGCTTTCTTGGTGGGCCATCCTGTCCTTTTTGTGGTTCACAGTGAGATACACACATCTTACTAGGCCAGCTAACCACTCTTCTCTCTCTCTTTCTCTTTGACTGGTGATATCTCCCTTATCACGATCATAGGGTTGATAAAGACTTAAGTCCCTGGGGGCTTGAGGATTCCTTTGTTCCTTTTGATTTCAATAAGATTATATTTTCTTCATGATCTCCTTTACCAAGAGTTTGCATCGAGTCCATACTCTTGCTAAATTGGGGGCTAAATGTAAGTCAAAAAATGGAAGCACTTCCATTATGGACTAGTTTATCCTTCTGAGTAAGTGGTTTGGGGTCATGTCAAGCACCTGGAATGGGTCTCTAACTTTAGGTTTCTCTCTTTATCTCCATCCTTAATAGGTTGATTCATTTATGCATTGATCCTTTCTTTAGGGTTAATCAATTTGGATCTTCCCTTTATGAAATTTGGGATTAAGAGGAAAATTTTACCTTCTTCATTATTCTTACAACACACATTAAATATATACATCAACCCACATTTTCTTGCAACACATTTCTTTGATATTACATGAAATAAGTGTGTTTTTAGAAACAAGATGAATGAAGAAGGAATCGTTGTAAGAAATAAGGCCTGACTTGTTTGTAAAAGCTACTCGCAACAAGAAGGTATAGACTTTGAAGAGACATTTTCTCATTTTTCTAGGCTTGAGGCTGTAAGATTATTTATTGCTTATGTTGCACACAAAGACTTCAAAGTATATTAGATGGATGTGAAATTTTCATTTCTGAATGGAGGTCTAGAAGAGGAAGAGTATATATTGAACAACCTTGTGGATTTCCTCTGACAGAAGATGAGGATATGGTTTGAAAGTTGAAGAACGTGTTGTATGGACTGAAAAAAGAACCTAGAGCATGGTATGCAATAGTGGACAAGTATCTACTTCATCTTGGTTTCAGAAAAGGTAATGCAGACACTCATTTGTACTTAAGAACTGGTGAAGATGGAATTCTAATAGTTGAAGTTTTTGTTGATGATATCATTTTTGGAGGAAATTATGTAATGAGTAGAAATTTCTCTAAGGAAATGGAAAATGAATTTGAGATGTCAATCATTGGCGAGATGAAATTTTTCCTTGGACTGCAAATTAATCAGAACAAGAATGACATTTTTATTTCTTAAACAAGGTATCTTAAGGAAATGTTGAAAAGGTTTGGAATGGAAGAATTTAAACCTGTTGGAACACCTATGGTCACTGGTCACAAGCTTACTACTACTTATGAATCTTGGAGTGTTTTTCAGAAAAAGTACAAATCTATGATTGGAGGCTTACAATATCTGACTCACATCAGACCAGATATTGCTAATGCGGTTAGAATTATGGAAAGATAGCAAGCAGATCCTAAAGAGACACACCTTGCTACTTTGAAAAGAATATTTAGATATCTGAAAGGAACACTAGATTATGGCTTATGGTATAAGAAATCTGATGATTTTGATTTACATGCTTATAGAGATGTTGATTGGGCAGGAAATGTTGATGACAGAAAGAGTACAAGTGGCGGTGCATTCTTTCTTGGGAAAAGATTGGTTTCTTGGTTAAGTAAAAAGAAGGACTGTATAGATTAGTCTACTACTGAATTAGAGTATGTTGTTGCTACTATAAAATGCACACAGATTGTTTGGATGAAGCAAATGCTGAAGGACATTGGGATACCATTTGATGAGCGGGTGGTTATCCATTATGATGACACTAGTACAATAAATATGTCAAAAAATCTAGTTATGCATTCAAAGACTAAACAAATTTCCATTAAGTATCATTTCTTGAGAGACAAGGTTGCAGAGAAGGAGATTAGATTGGATTATATCAGCACAAAGGAATAGATAGCAGATATATTTGAAAAAAATTTGCCAAAGGATGCCTTTGAGTATCTCAGAGGTATGCTTGGGTTGAGAGCCCCTCCTTGTGAGAACTAAATTTATGTAGGAATGCATCATTCCAGGGGATTTTGGAGCTATATCATTTTCTGGACTTGATATATGGATCTACTCCTTAGGGGGAGTGATCGTAGGAACATTATAGAACACATTTGGGTGAGTTTGCACATAGTTGTTGGAGACATGAAAATTTGAAAAAGCTACACCTTGCAGAGGAAAGAAGAATAATTATGGCACCCTTTTCCATTTTTGTCAAAGGGGGAGAGAGTCTATGTGAAAATCCTTACTATTTTAGGGAGAGTTGTAATAAGGATATTGAGAAGATTGTATTGAGAGTGAGTAGTTTTGGGTTGATGGATTTTACCATATGTTTCCATCAATAACAAAGGGGGAGATTGTTGGAATTTCCTTTTTTTGTTGTTTTTGGCATTCATTCTTTGTCACTGATGTCAACATATGTTTCTATGAAGGCAGAACAGACTGGTTATTACTGTTACTGGATGATTGAGAGAAGTGTACGAGTACTGTACGGTTGTTTTAGAATGAGAAAAGATGGCTATGTGTACAGGGATGTATTTTGATCTTATTTCTAAGGTTGTATGGCTTACTATTGTAGATGGAGTGAGTTACAGATGTTTAAGTGAAAACTGGGTAATGGACTATGACTAATCTTTGACAGATTTAGTCTCTATATTTTGAGGATAACTTTCTTGCAATAAGGGTTCATGATATGCAAGCTTGGGGAATGTCAGGAGACATGTTGAGGAATTTGTTTTTGATGATATTTGGTTTGCAGGTTTCTTGGTGATGCCAGTTGTCACATGTGTTCTAAAGGAGACCTATTTGGGGCTGACTTCAAATATCTAGCATGTATTATGGAGTGCAAGCGTGGATTACGTATCTTGGATTATATTTGATGAATTTTAATTTATGTTTACTTGTTATAGGTACCCTGTGTATCTTAGCAAGGGGTTAAATAATTATTTGTGCATTGGGGAAGTCTTAATTGGCCAACCTATTTTCTTATTGTGAATCTGTATAAAAGAAAGTTGTTTTCTTTTATGGAAAGAGAGGAACAGTCAAGTTTGGATGTTGCAAGATTTTTTATGCGAAGTCTTCTGGATGTAGAGAAGAGGATGTGATTAAGAGACTTCATTGGAACTGATAAAGAAAGGAAAGTTGCTATCAGACAGTTCACTGGATTGTATATTTCTTATATACACTTGTATTTCAGACTTTAAGTCGTGAGGGTGGATTTAACCTTCTTTAGGTAGTGTGCCTAGGCAGTGAGCCTACTATTACTCTTGACTCCTAGCAGGGTTTGTCCTTTAATAGGGACTATGTATTGTAATGCATTAATAAGCTCCTGACATGGATAAATATTTTAGCAGGGATATTATCCTTTCAATACATTATTTGTGGGTGATGGTTCCCACTGGGGTTTTACCTTTAATAGGGTTTCCTCGACAACAAAGGATTTTTTATGGTGTTGCATTTACTGTTTTATCATTTGGATTAATTTTTTTTCTTATAATGTTTAATGTTTAATAATCTGTCTCACAACTAATTCACCCCCCCCTCTCAGTTGTGTTGGTGGACTTGTAACCACCTGGATTTTTTTTGTTCCTACTATAGACCCTATTTCCCTAAGTGTAATCATACCCCCAATTATGTCATGACAATGTTACTTTGGCATAATTCATTTTAAATCAAATTAATGTCCTGGGTGATTTTTATCAGTAAATTATATTAAGTATTATAGCCATACAATTCAAATCAATTAAAACAATTAAATCAAATAAAATTCAAATATGGCTATAGTATTTAATTATAAAAGAATTAAATAAACCCCTAAATCAATTGTTCTCTTGCAAATAACCCATTTTCCTCGCCTAATTAATTTAATTTAATTGGCTATAGTCCTATTAATTATTAAAAAGAAATTAATTATTCAGATAATTAATATCCTATTTTTGAATAAATTAAATAAGTTTAATTCATTTAATTTATATTCCCCTAAACCCTAACCTAACCTATCTCAACCACTTCTACCCTGGGTTCTAACCTATCCCAACCCATTCACCCCATGCTAATCTAATTCTAATCCTAAATCCATCCTAACCCACCTCCTAATGTTGTCACATTCCATTAAGGAATGATTAACAACTCCATCCACTTGAGAAAGTCAAGGAATCTCAAGATTCCTTCCTCAAGTCCACTTTCTCAAGCCACTCTCTTACAGCCTTCCCATGCTTCTTTAAGGCTCTCATTAATGCCTCATTAATGTAGATTTCTTAAGCCCATGTCTCCCCCATGCCTATTGAATTCCCAAGGCATTTATTGCTCTTACACACCATTAATGAGATTTTCAACTCATTAATGCACCTTGTCCCCCCTCTCTCTCCTCATTCTTCTATAAATAGAAGACATTTTTGAGAGAAAATAAGCCTTCATCTCATATTGAAAATGCATTGTTATGCTGCTAGGCTTCATCTAGACTCACATTTCATTTCATAGTTCATTTTTAGGCATTCTTATTATCTCCATTTTTAGAGCTAGAATGCATTGCTTAATGATTAAATAGCTTGTTTTAATTCAAATATTTCATGCTAAGTTGTATATGTCACTGATAGTAGAATAATCTAAGGGCTATTATGTTATTAATCACACTCTTCTTAGTTAGAAAGAAATAGGTCGATATTAGTGGTTTTATATTCTCATCTAACCCCTTTTTAGCTAATGCAATGATATATTGAATTTTTGTGTCTTTCTTAAATAGGTACAAAAATCACACACACATTTTTGGTGCCCATCGAGGGGCTCGAATCAAGATTTGACCTCATTTTGACATCATTTTCCACTAATCTATCTGCCCAGTTTTCAAGTTCAGAGTCATTTCTGGTGACAAGGAATCACATCTAGGATACGTTGTTGCACCGCAGAAAATGAGGCTCGCATCTAGGATTTCCCGGATCGTTTCTGGTTTGAGATCACATCTGGTGAACATACTGTCACATCTGGTGAAAGGGGTCACATTTGGTAAAAGGTATCGCTTCCATTTATTTTAGGTTCACATCTAGTTAGAAAATTTGCACACTTCGTTTGCCTAACCCTAACATCTTGACCATTTGTGTTGTTGACATTTTTGTAGCCTAATGATTGTTTGCAGGTTGTTATTGAAGGTTTTTTTTGTGAAAGTTGAAGCAAAAGATACTAACTTGGTTTTTCAAGTTGCTGACCCCCCCCATCTTGACCTCTATTTACTTGCTTTCTATACTAATAAAATTTTCCAATCTACCACTAAACTGACTAGAGGACTATGCTCTTTTCCTTTCTAAGAAAATAAAAAACTCACACCTCAGTTTATGGGTTGAAAAGAATTTGGAGATAACTGAACAAGCAAACTCTCATCGTATAATTGCTCTTAGAATCAGTAATTGAACCAATCAAAGCACTTAAAATATTGGGCAAATTGAACAAGTTTCATTGTCTAATTTTGGATTAGAAATTGAACAAGCTACTCATTTAAAGATTGTGGACTAATTGAACAAGCAAACTTTCCCTTCAAAGCATTATGTTTTCCATTAAATAGGAACACTTTAAATTGAGCACAACATTTCTTGAGGGAATGAATTTTTTGTTTGAATCTGGTTTAGGAGAAAATGACATGGATTAGGAGAGTATGCTCTTCTTCCTTGGAAGAATCAAAAATCTAGACGTCCTACGCTTGCCAATCCTTTGTATGCATATTTAATAGTATAGTGCTTGCCTGTTGAGGAAAAAATCTCTTGGGAATGACCCAAGTGAGGACAGGTTTTATGCCAACCCTTCAAACTCATTATAAATAATTGCTTCCTCCTAGGCCAAAGCCTCAAAAGATGGAGCCAATTTTGTTCATGGAATTTCAACACCATTCCTTGAACATGCTTGGGTATGTGTAGAGCGGAGCCTCTTGAATCTTTCTTGTGAGACTACACATATTTAGGTACTCATAGGGCTATACACCTCAATTTTTCCTTGTGCACTTCTATCGGGGATGGTTTTGAATGGATTACCCAATAATAGACAACAATTTCAACTGAAAGAATTTCTGATTCACCCCTGAAAGGGTGATAATCTTTGTGCAAGGCAAAAAGAAATTGCCCCGAGACACTCGTCATATCGTGCCCTCACTTACATTTGGAGTCGGCTAATATAGCATCATGAATAGAGCCATCCAATGCTTGGTGATGGTTGTATTCTGATTAGCATTTGAGTTTGTGCCTAAATCAACGAGCAAAGATTTTCATCCTCCACCTAGAAAATAGGGAAAAGATGTGTGTATGTTTCACCCTCCTAACAATGCAAATATGTTTGACGTGTTTGAAAAATCATTAAAAAGATAACATCTTAAAAAAACAACAAAATATAATCCTGGATCAACACACATGTTTTTATTCACCAACAAATCTCAGAACGCAAAAACTACAAATAAACGAGCTTCATGCACTTCCAAAATGAACTTTTCAAAACTGATCAAAAGTGACATAGACATCATAAAATTGCATCCTGGATTTCCTAAATTGCATGCAGTATTTAGACGAGCATCTGGTATCCTAGTTTTCATCTAGTCAGCACATAGTCCCATCTAGTACATAAGTTCACACTAGGGTCATCAGTGGCTTGCATCCAGTATTTCTAGGATTGCATCTGGGAGCTCGCATCTAGGATAGTGGATATTTGCAAGATAGTTTCTTAGAAATTCTCAGTTGATTTGGATACCCTTTTGGCTCTTTAGTTTGTCCCAGTTGTCTTTTTTGGTCTCCCTATCGTTATATCAAAAAAAAAATTTAGACGTCCACCTTGCATTTCTTGTCAGTTTCTTGTAATCTATCTCAATACATGTGGCCTATCCGCTTCTTACAAACACTTGATTCCCAACTCACTATCAAGGCATTCTAACCCTCTAATGTTGGAATCATTTACTTCCACCAAAACTTGAACAATACCTCCACCTAGACACACTTACTTGAATGGTTCAAGACTCTGCCTGACACCCTTGGGAAATGTTGACAAAAGTTGAGACACAACTTCATGGTTAACACAAGATGCAACAAGTACATGTATAAAGGATTGAAAGTGCCTCTTAAAACACCGCACTTTCAAGGAGAAACATCTTGTAGGTCCCTAC
>MU226310.1:117806-129015 GCA_018584345.1 Thuja plicata
TAGGTCACTTTGGAGCTCTTTTTGAAGATTTGGAGCATTCTTGGCTTTTGCATCTACATGTTATCATAGTTTCATTTCTTGCATTATCATGGCATTCTTAGCTTAGATTTCTTTTATGCTTTAGATTCATTCATCTAGCTTAACTAGGAGGCTTTGTAATACTTGTCCTTTCATTTTCATAGCTTAGCTTGCATATTCATCTTAATCTAGCTTGCATTACATTTCATTATTGATTCTTGAGGATATTGGAATTCTTGCCCTTGTTTTCATTGAATCTCCCATTGCATGGTTTATTAGCAAGGTCATAGGCTTAATAGCTCTAGCTGAGAGCATTCTAAAAACCCTTGCACTCCATGCCTAGGGAGCTATGGATCGATTTTTGAGACCTCATGATTGAGTGTTCTTGAATGTAATGATTCATAGAAGTGTGACACAATTATAGCACACAGTTATTACATGTTGGCATAGAGAATCCCAACTATCAAGGAGAGCTCTATGTACCCAACTTTGAGATACCACAAGATCTTCACACTCCTTTGTTAGCACAACTTCCCATTCAAGAGGTAGGAGACTCTATAACAGATGGTTTGAAAATACCCTTGATAGCAACAACTATAGAAAGCACACCCTGATGACAGGATTTACATCCTCACTGGGGGAAATTGGTCACAGTTTCACATGTCCTTGATCTACCACAGTTTGATCCACATGTAGCTAACTGGGTACATCAAATAACCATTGTTGAATACTTAAACAGATCTGATGATGAGGTCACTGAATCTCATGATTATGAATGGGATGAGCTATCTGTCACCACTGAAGATATTGGAATAGATACAATTCACATGTTTGTGGCTCCATTAGCTCCTCGTGAATAGTCTAACACTACTCTCAATGACACTAATAATCCTGAAGCAGAAGAAGAGTTCCTTCCCCCAATCATTGATGAAGAGACTGGTGTTCTCATGAGTCACTAGAGTTTGATCCACATATGACTAACAATGACCTGTTTTATGATGATCTAACTCTTATTGATCTAAACATTGAGTAAATTAACTTAACAGAACATGTCATGTCGGTTAATGGTCTTGATGCTAACATGATGCTATCCTTCCTAGAGTTTGATTCCTTGTCTTTGATACACCCAAACCTCATTGATTGGACTACCATAGATCCTACACCTATCCTTGACTTTCCCAATGACTATACCCTAGCTTTCTATCTCAATGCTTGTGAACCTTACCCTTCTTCCACCAATGTAAAGAGCGCGAACATGTCACAGGAGGATATCAGGTTTCTCAGTCAAAAAATAAAAAATAAAAAGAAAAAGAGGACTGATGGTGAAAACCACTTTGTGGCAGTATCAGATCCTAAAATAGTAAAGAGAAAAGACGCATCTGATGGTGAAAACCTCTCAGAGGTGCCAAAAGATGGGATTCTTGATATCCTCCCCGAACACTTTCAAGAAAGGTGTTAAGTGTTGATTGAACCAAAATAGCCAGTAAGTTTGGGCACCATTGAAAATCCTCAAATAGTCTGCCTTGCACAATCTTTGTCAGAAGAAGAGAAGATAGTTCTCAGAGTTCCTGAGAGAAAAGAAAATCAACTTCTCATGGTCTTATACAGATATTCCTNTCCTCCCCGAACACTTTCAAGAAAGGTGTTAAGTGTTGATTGAACCAAAATAGCCAGTAAGTTTGGGCACCATTGAAAATCCTCAAATAGTCCGCCTTGCACAATCTTTGTCAGAAGAAGAGAAGATAGTTCTCAGAGTTCCTGAGAGAAAAGAAAATCAACTTCTCATGGTCTTATACAGATATTCCTAGACTAGATCCTAATCTAATCATGCACCACTTATCTATAGCTCCCGGGATCAAGACCATGAAACAAAAACTTAGAAAGATGCATCCTCATGTTTCATTACTGGTAAAAGTAGAGCTAGAGAAATTGTTGAAAGCTAGATTTATCAAAGTCATTGCCTATGTAGGATGGATCTCCAATGTGGTTCTCTTGTCTAAATCTGATAAATCTATCAAGATTTGTACAGACTTTAGAGACTTAAACAAAGCATGTCTGAAAGATGACTTCCCACTACCTAAAATTGACAAGATCATAGACCTGATAGCAGGCTACCAGATGTATTCATTAATGGATGGATTCTCGAGCTATAATCAAATCAAAATTGCCCCTAAGGATAAAGAGAAAATTGCATTCACATGCGCATGGGGCACCTTTTGCTGGAACATCATGCCATTTGGGCTAAAGAATGTAGGTGTAACATATCAACAAGAGATGACTAGTATATTCCATGACATGATGCATAAAAAATGGAAGATTACATAGATGACACCTTGGCTAAATCCAAAGAAAGACATACTCACATTGATGACTTAAGATAGATATCGGATCATATGGAGCAGTTCCAACTTAGGCTCAACCCAAAGAAGTGTGCATTTGGGGTCCAATCAGGGAAGCTCCTAGGGTTCATTGTCTCAGCGAAAGGAATTGAGGTAGACCCCGCTAAAGTTAAGGCTATACTAGAGATGGCTCCTCCATGCAACATCACTCAAATGAGGACACTACAAGGGAGACTCTAGTCAATCAAGAGATTCATGTCCCAACTTGCAGATAGGGCACAACCCTTTACCAAACTACTACACAAAGGGGTCACTTTACAATGGGATGAGCACTATGAAGCCAACTTCAGAGAATTGAAAGGATACCCATCTACTCCTCCTATTCTTATGGTACCTATTCATGGGAAGCCATTACTCCTATACATTTCAGCTACAACTACATCCTTAGGAGTATTGCTAGCCCAAGAGGATGAAATAAAGAAAGAAAGAGCTATCTACTACATTAGTAGAACACTAGTCACCTATGAGCTCAATTATAGCATTATTGAGAAGGCATGCTTAATAGTCCTCGTCACATCACACAAATTGAGATACTACATGCTGTCACATACAGTAAGGCTCATTGCTAAGATAGATCCTTTAAAATGTTTCCTAAGTAGAAAAACATTAACAGGATGTTTGGGAAAATGGGTCTTGATTTTGAGTGAGTTTGACATTGAATACGTAGAAAGGAGAGCTATTAAAGGACAGGTCCTTGCAGATCAATTGGTTGATTCACCACTCTAGGATGATTAACTTTTAAAGATTGAATTCCCTGATGAAATAATCATGCATCTAACTGAGTATCCATGGAAGATGTACTTTGACAGTTTATTCACTCAACAAGGCTCTGGAGCAGGGGTCCTATTCATAACTCCTCAGGGTTACAAGATTCCCAAATCTTACAAATTGATGTTTCCATGCACCAACAATATTTTAGAATATGAAGCATTGGTAAATGGTCTTAAGCTAGCTATGGAGTGGAAGATTATAGAATTACACGTATATGGTGACTCCCAACTAATTAGCAATCAGGTCAATGGTGAGTATCAAACAAAAGATGAGAAATTGATGCCCTATAAGAAACTGGTTGATTATTTAAAGAAATATTTTGTCTGCATCACATTCCAGCAAGTACCAAGAATAGAAAATAAGGCTATAGATGCCATGGATACATTGGCATCCATGTTACAATTGGAAGAACATCAATTCTACTATGACTTCTTGGTGGAAGAACTATCCTATCCCACCTTTGATACCCCTGAATACCAAGTAATCTGTGCTTTGACTACCCCAAACCCATCTCGGTATACGAAGATCATTTCCTACCTAGCTAACCAGACTATTCCTACTAATCTATCCAGAAATGAGAAGAGAGCACTGATTAGGATAGCATCATGTTATGTCCTCATAACTAATAACCTATATCGACGAGGTCTCGATGGTATGCTTCTTAGATGTTTAGAACTCGAAGAGTCGAACCATGCATTAAAGGAAGTCCATGAAGGTGTATGTGGATCACACTCAAATGACTTTTCATTGGCTAAGAAACTGCTCAGAGTAGGCTATTACTAGCCTACGCTGGAAAAAGATGCTATTCAATTCTCAAAAACATGTCATAAATTCTAGACACATGGAAATATCATCCATGCTCCTGCCAGAGAACTCATACCTTTCATTACACATTGGCCATTTTAGCAATGGGCCTTTGGCTTGGTTGGACAAATATATCCCAATTCTTCAAATGGACACAAATTCATCATTACGATCACTGAGTATTTCACAAAGTGGGTCAAGGCCATACCGCTAATGAAAGCCACTGGAAAATAGGTGGCTATGTTCATTCTAAACTACATTATTTGTAGATATGGGATACCATCTTCAATTGTAATAGACAATGGGGGCCAATTTGAAAATCAAGACATTGATGACCTTTGTGAACAGTTCCATATCACTCAATATTGCTCCTCAATCTACTATCCTTAAGGTAATGGACAGGATGAGGCATCCAATAAAAATATTCTGAAAATCCTACACAGAAATGTAAGTAAGTCTGGTAGAGACTGGCATCTACAACTGAATCCAGCACTATGGGCCTATAGAACAAGCATCAGAATAGCAACTAGAGCCATGCCATTTTCCTTAGTCTGTGGCATTGAGATAGTACTACTTATTGAGATTGAAATCCAATCTTTGCAGATATCTTTACACGGTCTGGTTATTGATGAGCAGTACCGTATTGATAGGGTGAATTCTTTGGACCTACTAGATGAGTGTAGACAATAGGCATTCGACCATCTGAAGGTTTACCAAGCACACATGTCCAAAGGGTACAACAAAAAGGTCAAACCATGAAAATTTGAAATGGGGGATCTCATCCTAAAGGAGAATCCTAAGAACCAGCCTAACAGAGAGAAGAAAGGAAAGTTTAAACCTAACTGGCTAGGGCCTTATGTTATCACTGCTACTATTGGGACTGGAGCTTATCAACTAGCTACACCTGAGGGAGACATTCTTCTAGATCCAATCAATACTCTACATTTGAATCTATTCTACGCTTGATGTTCGGCTAGCATAGCCTGTATAGTGCAAAAAAATTTTAGAAAATACCAAAAATATTCAGAAAATTGATCCTAAAGAAATCCAAAAATAATAGAAAAAGTCCTGATGAAAGGTATCCTTGGTGAAAACCTGGCAAACAGGCACCTTGATACTACAAAAACATTCAAAAAAGAAAAAATAGCAAAAAAATTGAAGAAGAGAAAAGTGTCTTGATAAGCACCTGGTAAAACAGGCATCTTGGTAGCAAAAAGAAAGAAATGATCTTGCCAAGTGGTGAAAACCTAGCAATCAGGCGTCACTCATGTTTTGCACTCCATTTATCAATGCACTACTCATACTGAGCCTTCACAATTGCACATGTGCTAAAATGCTGACTTTGTTTCCTTACAATTATCTTATCCTTGATTGGGATTTGTCTATTTTTTTGTCTTAGGATCAAGTCATTCTGCACTGGGGGGCATCTTTTCCAGTCTGATAGTTTGCATCTACTAAGTCTTCATAGATGGTTTGTCTCTTGATACGATACTTCTTGATAATTTCACCAAACTATCACATTCACAAAACAAGGATGACACAACCATTGCACTAACATACACAGTGTTCCTAAGACCTCCATTGGATTCTGAATAGTGACAAGATTATATATAGACATGGAACACATATTTGCTTGAATTCCAAACCTTTTGATTGATGAATCTCTATTGTGCTTGAAAAAAGAATCAATAGTATTTCTCAATACTACTTAAACACATTTTGGTCTTGGATTGATCATAGCTCTTTTATGTCTTGATGATGCTTAAACTAGGGGCATCTAAGAAGTTATGAATTTTTATTGATTCTAAATTGATGTTGTTATACCTTCTGAGTTACTCCATGACGTCTACACAAAGACAAAGAGTTGTAAGGATAGGGGGCATAACATTTTCTTGGTTTTCTACATATGGTGATTGTTCCAATTAATCCTATAAACTTCACCTAATTTGGATGTTTATGGTAAGAGCTGCCACTATGGGTGGATAGCCGCATATATCACGATCTTTGTTATATGTAAAACTATGGTGAGGTTGAAACAATTTCCTTGTATTTTTTCTGATTCAGATTCTCACTAAGGTATATGAAGCATAATGTACCCAAGGATATGAATTTTCAAGGTCATTATAGGTTCAATATCTTGCCTTTGATAGATTCTGATATAATAAAAGAAAAGTGACTATTCTGTTATCCTGGCTTCTATGCCTTGATACCTAAGTCTATTTCTGACATTCCAATAAATATAGTATTCATATTTTCATAATATTATTGGGTATTAGTGATAGTTGTACTATCAGGTGGTATCTATTTCAAAAAGTGCCCAATGATGATAAAAATGTTGCAATATTTGCTAATCAGTGACAAGTCCTAAGAGTCTACATATAGCTGCATTTAAAGGTTGTATGATGCATTTTGAAGGAAATAAAAACATTTTGGGAATTTGTGCTCAAAAGTGATTTCTATCTTTCTTCTTCTAAAAACCAAGTTAATTACATCCATCCATATTATTGATATATATATCATTGCACATCCATAGCATACATTTTGCATTCATAAAAAGAATCAGCAGGAAAATACAAAAACAAAGCATCCATGAATTCTATTTTTACTTTTACATCCTAAAGTGCATCCATACATTCTACATTGCATATAAAAATCTCCAAAACATACATTTTCATATTCACATAATATCATTTAAAACATATTTATATTAGTGATAACTCAACACATGCATAAAATGATGTCATCATCTGAATCTAACTCATCAAGAGACCAAGATATCATCACATGTGCAAATAACTCTATCAAAGCAAAAAGACAATCATAAGGCATATCAGGATTAGAAGCTGCATATATGTGTGTCCAAACATGGTACAAATCAAAAAATATATGGCATGAAGAGTATCAACATATCAAGGAGTCACAATGAATCAAATATATATGTGTGTATGTGTCATGTACAAAAAGAGGATCTCAGTAGGATCCAGATATACAATATAAACTCAGATATACAAAATAAAACAAACTATAGCTCTGGCTTCCCCCCTCTCCCTTATCTGGAGGAGGAGGAGGAGGAGGAGGTACAAATGGAGGTGGAGGAGGCATGGCCCCTCTGACTATTGTGCCAACCATGAAAATGATACCGGTCTCTGCCCCTCCGGCACTGCCGCATGATAAGGAACATAGTAGTATGTGGCCCTCTATCCCTGATGTGTGGCTGGGTGGGCCTATATGTATCTCTCTGCTCAAATTCTCTCCATCTGCCTTTCCATATTTGCAAGCAAGACATATGATATGGAAATCCTAGACTTTTTTTTTGTGGCTCTTACCTCTAGAGCTATGATTTGTGCCCTCAGCTGGTCTCTCTCATGCTCACACTACAAAAGAGCATCACCATCTCTGTCAGATCCCCTGCCTAAATCCTGTCTAGAAGGCCTATCCTGTGATCTATCCTATACTCTATCCAGCTGCCTATGCTACCTCTGTTGATCTCCTATGAGTAATGAACCTGGATCTATCCTCGGAGCTACAAATCTAAATCAAGTGTGATGAGCCTCTCCACTCCCACTAGCAACACCTGCGTGGCCACCCATAGCACCACCACCCCTATCATCTCCACCATCGTCCCCCTCATCTGGAGGAGGATGCCTACCATCTCTACCTCCATCCCTACCACCATCCCTACCTCTATGTCTATCGACACCCCTATCCCTCTGAGCTTCTCCTCTCCCTCTGACTGGATAGTCCTCTAGATCATAATCTAATGGCTCATCTATGTGAGGAATAATCTCCTCAAGGACTGTGAAATGAGGAAATTGATGCTGGAGCATCTCTGCTACATATCCATCCAAGCACCCTACATCTACAACATCTAGGTGGAGATCCCAATCTACACCGACCATGTCTCTGATCTCCTAATGAGCGGTCTCATATACCAGCTGGGTTCCCCATAACCGTGTCTCATCTCAGATCAAGGCATATACGGTAATGTCCTGTGTCCTGCCCTGAACTCGGCCATACTATCTCATGACTTGGGTATTAACAAATTGCTCTACAATGTATCTCATCCTCCTGATGAGGTATCTTCTCTGAAATAAATATGGAACCTATCGAGCATCTGAGTTCCACTCATCACAATCTAAATATAGCCGCCAAACAACCTCTGTCATATCATCAAAAAGTCAGCACCAGTACTCAACCTTGCCCATATGGGGCTGCTGAAGAAGACCAACATACATATATACATAGGCCTGCTCAGGTTCTCTTTGTCTATCTACAATTGGTCGTGTAACAGGGATGTGCTCCCAGGCCCAAATTTGAAGAATCCAGATACCCACAGTCATACTANGGGTATAATGGTACACGATCTCATGTAGCTCATGTTACATATGAACTTAGATACAACTCCCCCATGAAAATATCCATCTCTATACAACCATCTTCTCTAACACATCCACTCATCCTATGAGGAACCCATGCTATCCTCTATTTGGCATAAGAATGTTGCCAATCAAACCTGCTAAATACATAGATAATCGATCATAATGATCAACCATGTAGTCCCATGAGAGGTATCTGTGATCAATGGTATCATCTTAGAAGTATCAACAAGTAGCACCAATTGCCATGTCAGATATCGCCTCAAAATGTACCTCATAACCAATCATATACATGCGCAGTATACACCATACATCCTCTGGAGTAACTGTCATCTCTCTGGTCAGGAGATGGAAGGTGTTGTTCTTTGAGTGTCATCTCTCGGCAAGAGCAGTCAACAACCCTTGATTTACCCCTATATCAGGTAAACCTATCAGAGACCGTAATCCACAATGGATAACTGTCACCCGCTCATCATCCAAGAGCAGTCCAGACAAGGCCAGTACATGTGCTGGATATGTGCCATGAAATGAGACTACCTCAAACTGGGCCTATTTTAACAAAAAAACAAAAGCAAAGATAAATCAGTGTCCTATCCACAAAAATGATGCAGACTCCTAATCAACTAAATAATTCAAGGTCCATGACAAGCACACAGGTTGAAATGGATAAAATCCTAAGTCTACTAACGAGATGTGATCCTGAACAGATAAGATGTGATCTCTTTTACTAGATGCGATCCTGGAAAAATAGGATGTGATTGAGACCATAGGGTATGATTCTAAAAATACAAGATGTGACCCCAAAAGAAGGGTACGATCCTCCATGAACAGGTTATGATGCAAAACCAAATTTCACCTCAAAACAAGGCCAAAACAAACAAATGGGATGCGATCCAGGAAAACCTAGATGCGATGAAGAAATCCAAAAAAATAAGATGCGATATGGGAAATACCAGATGCAACACGAGTTTGACAGGTTGCAATCCAGAATACCGGATGCGACTCAAAATTAAAAGGGTTGTACAAGCTACAAAAATGCATGAAATTCAAATTTGCAAAATTCATGAGGTAGTTTTTCAGGCATTTACCAGAGGTGGGTAGTCATTCAGGTGCTCATGTTGATGGCTCATCTTGAAATGATGCTTCCTAACAGGGACCACCATCTTCTCTACAGAGCTCTCAGAATTACTATGGGTAAAAGTGAAAATGAATAGTAAAATGGTAATTTTTGAGGCTTATATTAGTCTTTTGAGCTATTTAGGAGTTCCAAAACTCCTCCCAGGCAACTGAAACTCCATTTATGTTCTCCTTTTGATCAATCAGGAACCAAACCAAAGGTGCCTAGGGTGTTTATGCAGCACAACAACATTTTTGCAACAACTCCTGAAAATGAAGAATTGCTTTTGAAAAATCTGTCCAAATTGCACATTTTATCATAAATCTTGGTCTAACATCATTTTATCAATCTCACCACCCATATTTTCACATAATTAACTTGGCTACCATGTGTTTATTCTTAAAAACCCTCTCTTTTTCACTTCTACTCTATTCTTTCTTGCCCTAACCGCTTCCTGCAAGTGAAACATTCTTTCAATCAAGGGATTTTATTCTTTTCCTTCAATTTTGTTCATAAGGGGGCATGATCACACTATCATCAATTAAATTTTTACTTAAAATAGCATTAAAACAACTTTTTTATCAAACAAACTAGGGGCATGAGAGTTTCCTTGACTAAGTTGAAACTGTTGGATAGAAAGCTTTGGTTCTCATAAGCTGGATATCTTGTGTTTCCCCAATTTAAAATATTATTATTAAGCTCCTGGAAGCTTCTTACTAACTTTTGGATGACAGCTAAGTTTGGAATCAGTATTATCAATCTTTGGACGGCAACCAATAATTATTTTTTTTTCTCAAAATAGCATTAAAATAACTTCGTTATCAAACAAACTAGGGGCAGGACAGTTTCCTTGACTAAGTCAGAACTATTGGATAGAAAGATTTGGTTCTCATAAGCTGGATATCTTGTGTTTCCTCATTTTAAAAGATTCTTATTAAGCTCCTGGCAGCTTCTTATTGACTTTTGGACAACAACCAAATTTGGAATCAATATTATCAATCTTTGGATGACAACCAAGTTGAGAATTGGTATCTTTAAAATCTTTTATTGACCTTTGTATGACAACCAAATTCAAAGTTAATTCTATCAGTTTAGTTTGATCAAGTCCGAGACTGATCTCATCATTATTTTGTTCGACAACCAAGAACGAAATTCTCAATCTTTCTGATGTAAAAATAAAAAACTTTCTTTGAATCAATGCGCTGCTCGCACATCAATTCAAAGAGGGGCAAATGTAACCACCTAGATTTGGTTTGTTCTGAATATAGACCCTATTTGACCTAAGTGTGATCATACCCCCAATTATGTCATGACAATGTTACTTTGGCATAATTCATTTTAAATCAAATTTAATGTCCTGGGTGATTTTTATCACTGAGTTATATTAACTATTATAGCCATACAATTCAAATCAATTAAAACAATTAAATCAAATCAAATTCAAATATGGCTATAGTATTTAATTATAAAAGAATTAAATAAACCCCTAAATCAATTGTTCACTTACAAATAACCCATTCCCCTAGCCTAATTAATTTAATTTAATTGGCTATAGTCCTATTAATTATTAAAAAGCAATTAATTTTTTAGATAATTAATATCCTATTTTTGAATGAATTAAATAAGTTTAATTCATTTCATTTATATTCCCCTAAACCATAACCTAACCAATCTCAACTACTTCCACCTTGGATTCTAACCTATCCCAACCCATTCACCCCATG
>MU226310.1:129065-151884 GCA_018584345.1 Thuja plicata
TAATCTAATTCTAATCCTAAATCCATCCTAACCCACCTCCTAATGTTGTCACATTCTATTAAGGAATGATTAACAACTCCACCCACTTGAGAAAGTCAAGGAATCTCAAGATTCCTTCCTCAAGTCCACTTTCTCAAGCCACTCTTTTACACCCTTCCCATGCTTCTTTAAGGCTCTCATTAATGCCTCATTAATGCATATTCCTTAAGCCCATGTCTCCCCCATGCCTATTGAATTCCCAAGGCATTTATTTCTCTTACACACCATTAATGAGATTTTTAACTCATTAATGCACCTTGTCCCCCTCTCTCTCCTCATTCTTCTATAAATAGAAGGAATTTTTGAGAGAAAATAAGACTTCATCTCATATTGAATATGCATTGTTATGCTGCTAGGATTCATCTAGACTCACATTTCATTTCATAGTTCATTTTTAGGCATTGTTATTATCTTCATTTTTAGAGCTAGAATGCATTGCTTAATGAATAAATAGCTTTTTTTAATTCAAATCTTTCATGCTAATTCATATATGTCACTGATAGTAGCATAATCTGAGGGTTATTATGTTATTAATCACACTCTTCTTAGTTAGAAAGTAATAGGTCGATATTGGTGATTTTATATGCTCATCTAACCCCTTTTTAGCTAATGCAATGATTTATTGAAGTGTTGTGTCTTTCTTAAATAGGTACAAAAATCACACACACAATCAGGGGTTTATTATTAGGGATGGTGCAACAAATGTTTGTGTTTCAAGTTCTATAAGTTCTTTTAAATTAATTTTTCTATAATATTCAGCATACTCGTCTTGCCTATAGGGTAGGAAAGGGGAACCCTAGACCTCCTGGATGTGAGGAGTGGCTCGTAATCACAATGGTAGGTTTTTCTTGATAGTGGCCCTACCTTTGGGTACTTAGACAAACCACTTTTATTATGCTTATGTGGCCTATGTTGGGATTAAAATGGCTAAGGATAGGGTTCTTACGAAGGTATGGTTAGAGAGTGATTCCATAAATATTATTGAATGTCTATTTGTCAAAGTCTCTCCTAGTTGGATGATTAACTATGTGATTGAAGATAGCATACATATGCTTGTAACCACCCTAATTTGGTCTACTCTAAATAGAGACCCTATTTTCTCTAAGTGTTATCATATCCCTAATCATGTCAAGACAACTATTCAAATATTGGCATAATTCATTAAAAACAATTTAATCTCCTAAAATCAAAGTGATTTCATCACTAACTCACATTGATTACCTTGGCCTATTTAAATTAAATCAAAACAATTAAATACTTGGCTAAAGTAATTAATTAAAAGGAATTAAATAAATCTCCTAATTACAACTCCTCACTTGTACATGGAAATTCAATCCATAAGCTAATGAGAGTTCACTCACATGGATCACCAAAGATTCAATCTCCACTTCTCTTCACAAATCAATCTCAACCACTCATTCCTCAAATTATTCTATAAAAGTATTGAATTTCGAGCTCAATTGGCCCAATTCTTAGAATTTCAAGTATAATATTATGTTGCTCTAATTTCTAGAAATCTAAATGCATTCTTAGTTCATAATTTCACATTATTTCATAATCTTCTTTGGTGCATTAAAATGAACTTTGCATTGCAATTTAGCTTGATTTCTTATTGAATCTTCCATTCTAAGCTTGTATATGTCACTGATTTATGCATAATCTAAGGGCAATTATTGCATTTATCATACTCTTCTTAGATATGAAGCAATATGTTAGTTTTGGTGGTTTTCATATGTTTTTCCTTCAATCTTTCAAGTTTTAACCATTAATATAATGACATATTGAAGTGTTATGTTGCAGCTTGCAAGTACAATATTTACACACACATTTAATCTAATTAGGGTCTCCACTCGACCACTATGATATCATCGAGTACTCGTTGTCAGTATTCCAGCTTACCCAAATGGGGTTGTTGGATGAATCCTATATATATATATATACAACTCCTCTAGTGCTCTTTGTCTATCTACAATCAGTCGTGTCACTGGGATGTGGTCCTAGACCTAGATTTGTAGTATCAAGATCCTAGGAATACTCATACACGATCTTGTGTAACTCTCTATACACGTGTTCTAGTATGCAACTCCCCCAACCAGATCTACATGAGGAGATGACTATCTGGTCTAATGTCTCTACCCAGCCGCACATAAATCCATGTTGTCCTCTATCAGGGATCAGTATACCTCCAATCAATGCAACAAGATATACAGGTAATTGATCATAGTGATCGCACATATAGTCCAAATTTAGATATCAGTGGACTATGGATGGATCTACAAAGTATCTCCATGCAGATGCAATCACTATGCAAGAGTGTGACTCAAACCAAACCTCTCGACCCATCACTGGAATTTGCATAATCCACCACACATACTCTAGGGTGATAGTTATCTCACCAGTCGGGAGATGGAATGTGTTGTGCTTTGAGTGCCATCTCTTAGAAAGAGTATTCAACAACCCTCCATTTACCCTAATGTTGGTTAAATCTATCATTGAAGTCAATCCAAGATGTCCTATAATCTGAAGCTCCACGTCTGTCAATAAATGAGATAAGGAAAGGAATTGTGCAGGATGAGGTCCTCGAAAAGACACAACCTCAAAATCAATTTGTCACAAACACAATTACAAGTTTACATCAGTATCCTAGCTAGGACACATGTGCACAAAATCTAACAGTTAAGTCTTTTTCACCTTCAGAAAGAGGAAAAATAGTCAAAATTGGAAAAACATAACTCCTTATACAGAAAACAACACTGTTTTTCCTAGGTGTGATCTTACATGTCAGATGTGATGCGCAATTTACCAGATGTGATGGGGAAACCATGAAATGGTCCTTACTTGATAGGATGCTACAAGGGATAACAGGTGTGATCTTGTTTTCATAGGATGCGACATAATGCAATGGATAGCATAAAATTACTAAAAATGATGGTATACCTCCTAACGGGATGTGATTCTTATTTAATAGGATGCGATGCAAAATTTTGCAAGAAAACTAGATGCGACGCGAGATTAACTAGATGCAATCTAGGACATGGGATGCAACTTGAAATTAAAAGGCTCCTAACTACTGCAAAATATGACAAAATGAAAAATAGAAAGCATAATTAGGTAGGTATTGATGTACTCACTACTTGTGCATAATGGATCAGGCACTGGTGATGACATGCTATCTTGAATCGATATCTCTCCACTAGGACCACCATCTTCTCTACAGAGTTCAAGGATTTACTAGTGATGAAAGTGAAAATGAATGGGTAAAAAGTGACTTTTGAGACTTATATTGACCTTTCTAAGTTGTCTAGATGCTCTGGAACTCTTCCTAGACTATCAAAATGCAATTTTGTTCTTCTTAAATCTATCAGGAATGAAATCAAATGCACAGATGATGTTTTTAATAGCATAGTAATAATTTTGTGACAGTCTCCCAAAATGCAGAATCCCTCTATATGTTCAAAAAATGATTCACATGCTTTATGCAATCAGTTTTCTGGGTTCTATATTAACACATTACACATTATTCATAAAAATATTGTTCCTACATCATTTTATCAGACTAAAATTTTACATTTTCAAGTAGTCAACTTGATAAAATTGCATTTTCTCTTAACACACTTTCACTTCATCACATCTTCTAATTGATTCTTTCTTGATCCAGTTGATTTATTCTATTGATATATCATTCTACAGAGGGATTGTATTCTATTTCCTTCAATTTTGTTCTTGGGGGGGCATGATCGCACTTAAAATCAATCAAATTCTTGCTCAAAAAGAAAAAAAATTGACTTCATCATCAAAAGACTAGGGGCATGGCAGTTTCCTTCGATCAAGTTGGGACTATTGGATAGAAGTCTTTAGCACTAAACAAGCTGGATATCTATGCCTAAAAATTCTCAAATATTTATCAATCTCTTAGCTACATTATACTAACCTTCATTCGATCAAGTTCAGATTCAATATTATCAATTCTCGCTTAATCAAGTTCATAATTGATACCTCGTAGCTCTTAGCAGCTTCGTACTGACCATCATTTGATCAAGTTCAAAGTTAGTATTATCAATTCTCATTCGATCAAGTTCATAATTGGTATCTTTACATCTTTGTTTTATCGACCTTTTTTTGATCAAGTTCAAAGTCGATACTATCAGTCTTAGTTCAATCAAGTGCGAGACTGATCTCATCAGCCATTTCATTCAATCAAGTGTGGAATTCTCAAACTTTCTAAAGTCAACATCAGACATTCTTTGAATCAATGTGTTGTTCGCACATCAATTCAAAGAGGGGAAAATGTAACCACCCTAATTTGGTCTACTCTAACCAGAGACCCTATTTTCCCTAAGTGTGATCATACCCCTAATTATGTCAAGACAACTATTCAAATATTGGCATAGTTCATTAAAAACAATTTAATCTCCTAAAATAAAAGTAATTTCATCACTAACTCACATTAATTACCTTGGCCTATTTAAATCAAATCAAAACAATTAAATACTTAGATAAAGTAATTAATTAAAAAGGAATTAAATAAATCTCCTAATTACAACTCCTCACTTGCACATGGAAAGTCAATCCATAAGCCAATAAGAGTTCACTCACATGGATCACTCACATGGATCACCAAAGATTCAATCTCCACTTCTCTTCATAAATCAATCTCAACCACTCATTCCTCAAATTCTTCTATAAAAGGATTGAATTTTGAGCTCAATTGGCCCAATTCTTAAAATTTCAAGTATAATCTTATGTTGCTGTAATTTCTATAAATCTAAATGCATTCTTAGTTCATAATTTCATAATCTTCTTTGGTGCATTAAAATGAACTTTGCATTGCAATTTAGCTTGATTTATCATTGAATCTTCCATTCTAAGCTTGTTTATGTCACTAATTTATGCATAATCTAAGGGAAATTATAGAATTTATCATACTCTTCTTAGATAGGAAGAAATATGTCATTTTTGGTGGTTTTTATATGTTTTTCCTTCAATCTTTTAAGTTTTAACCATTATTGAAGTGTTGTGTTGCAGCTTGCAGGTACAATATTTACACACAATGCTTAATATCTTTGATGAGTATAAAATCTCCCTTATGTTGCATGAAGGTAATTATGCGGTGAATAGGCTAGCAAATATGAGGGTTAACTATCAACATATGATTTATTGGGGTATTAATGATAATATCCCCGTTGAGATACAAATGTTCCTATAAAATGATGTTGCGGATTGTCAATCTATTTTTTTCTTGGAAATGATGATATCATACATGTCAAATGGTGTCTTGATGTTTCCTTCCTTTACTACGAAGTGGTTGGGTATTCTATTTGTTTAAGCCTAGCTTTGAGCATCTGGTGCCCTCCTTCTATGTTTATGGGCTATTCACATTTGACGTGTAGTATGGGGGTGAGCGTAATTGTCTAGAGCCCATGATTTATGATAAATTATTGAGCATGAATTTGGTATGGAGTGAGATTTCTACTAGAGGTCTCAATGCTTACATGGTGCAGATTCTTGGGTCACAAAAGTATTTTTCAAAGAATGTAATTAGGGCATTTTGAAATTTTATGGCATTAAGATAAACATTAATAAGAATTTAATATCCAAGGTTTCAAATATGCCGGTGGAAGTAAGGAAGTTTTACAGAGATAGAAAATGTGCTAATGAAGTGGTGGAAATCTTCTTCTATCCTGGAGAAAGGGATAAAGTTAAGAGGAATACTCATGGGCGATATGACATAACCTCCCTCAAAGTTCCTTGGGAAGACGTCACAGAGGAAATTATGTGGTATCTTACCCTAGATGGAAATATTTGCAGCATCTTCAGTTACCATTTTTGTTATCTTTAACCACTTTAAATACAACAAATGCATTTCTTTTTCATTTTATTTTTTTTCATCTATGTGTTATAGTCTGCAAGCCCATTGCCAAAATCCCTTATTCCCACATCCTTCATGAGGGCTTGATCTTACTCATAATGGAACAACATAGGCCTTTTTATATAGAGAAAACCCCTCCTCCCAAAAAAGGTATTAAATTTAAAAATAATATGGGGATACCTCCTCTGAGAAGGAGGAAGATTCTTCTAATGATGAGGAGGTATTTCATTTGTATAATCATAAATGCCAGTCGACTACCTCCTCTACCTATAAGAAAAAAATTCTTTATGATGATAACGATTTTGAGTACACCCCCTTAGATGGCTTTATTCCTAATTCTCTAGACCCTAGTGTTGGCATTAAGGGTCCAAAGGGAAAGCCAATTTGTCTTCTTCTGGTAAAGTCAAAGGTAAGAATCCCTCTGGGTCCTCTTCCTTTGTAGACACCCTAATTTGGTCAACCAAAATCAATAGGGTCAACCAAGATCAAGAAGGGTCAAATAAAATCAACATCATGGATTAATTAAAAATGCCATCAATTAATTACATTTAATCCAAACGGAATTAATTAAACTATTTAATTGATTAAGTCAATTAGTTATATAGTTCAATTAAATATATCAAATGCAACTCATCAAATTCCCTTACAAGGCTAATTTAATTAAATTGGTTGAATTAATTAAATCTTAATTTCTATCTTTAAAAGAGGACAGGAAATCAAAGAGCCAATGAGAAGAAATGATTCAAAGCACATGGATCACTCCAAACTTTGCTATCCTTACCACTTATTTAGGCTTTGTTGTCCTCACTACTCCTTTTTTCACCTTGTCTCGTCATTTCAAACCCTTTACTCAACTCAACCCTAATCATGATCAAATAAACTCTACCCCCTACCCTTGGGAAATCTTTTAAATATAATTCATCTCAAGAGCAAAAGATATAACACACATTCATAAGAAAAGCATCATCAATATAGGCAAATAACATTGAGCTCATAGCATTTTCCATTGATTCATTTACATAATAGTGATCAATATTGAAGCATTTAGGATAATTTGAGCTAAATAGGGTATATTTGCATCAAATAGCTTCAATTTCTTATTACTAGGACTTTCATTAATGGATGTTTGAACTGGAAGCATACTATTATCTTTCCTAGATAGAGAGCCATGAGATGCTCATTGCTTTGAAAGTTTAATTTATTAGCTTACATTTGCTTGATTTATTTGAATTAAATTGATTATCAATACTAATTTCATGAAGGTATGATTTTCATATACACAAATGGCGCCCACCATGGGGCTCTAAGCCTCATTGTTAACCTTTTCATGGAGTTTTTTTGTGTTTACTTGTGTATTTGTTTGCAGAAATTTTCAATTTACAGGTTAAGTGATGTGTATAAGGTGAATTCTAATGCCTTTACACGACCAAATTACATGTGTAAATATTCTTATGTCTTATGTCTCACCTTCTTTCAATGCATTTGACAGTAAAGCAGAGCGTAGTACCTAAGTTTTATGCCTTTACACAACAAAGTGATGCTTAGCATGAGTCCTCTAATGCTTAATCACCTTTATTTTAGCACATTTGATATTTTTTTAACACCTTTTATCTGTTAAGTATCACTTATTAACTTAGAAGTAACGCCCAACAATCATTAAGTACCGCATATTAGGCTTTAAAGTAGCACTTTGTCGCAGTTAAAATAGTGCTTACTATTGTGTGTAAAATTTGCAGAATATTAAAAACTAGTGAATTAATTAAAAAAATTTGTTGTTTTGCTTATGTCAAGCCACAGGAAGGTGCAAAAACCTGGTCATTATAAAAAGGTGAAGGAAAGAAGATTAATTAAAAGGTCGAACAAGGTAAAGGAAGCTAAAAATTGTTATCAAAAAATTTTAGATATGGAAAGCATGCATAGGTATTGGAGAATAGTTAATTTGTATCAATATTTCTTCAATTTACCTCACTTTGAATTAGACAACACTTTCAATGAATGTTGCTATCTAAATTGCAAGTTTCATCTTAGTTGTCACTAACTTGAGCAATTATCCTTTAATTTGATTTTTACCTTAACTTTGCTTAAGTTTTGTTGGACTAACCCTTGGAAAGAGGATGCAAAGGAGCTAGAACTATATCCACTAGGTGAGTGCAAATTGAAGAACAAAAATAAAAAAAGAACCTAGCTAAAGTTAGCTTCAAAAAAGGTGAGATAGATTGTACCTTTTACATTTGATCAAATTGTGACATTTTCAAAGTTAAAACTAGCTAATTAGTAACATGTTATTGTTTATCAAAAGAGACATTAGGTATATGCTCTCAACATTTTAAGTTGATCAAAATGCCAAACATGTCAAATTTGACAATAGAAAGAAAGGTTGGAAATTAAAAAACACTAAATTAAACATCCTTCCTTGTGGAAGCGAAGTTATAGGTATATGCTCTTCACTCATTGAGTGAATCAAAAATTCATACACACTTCAAATCCCTTAGATTAAGAGGTGGGAATAAACATTGTTTATTGTGTTTGGAAGTGAAAAATAGTAGGGATATGCTCTTCACCTTTTGGTAAATCAATCTCCTTGACCTATTTGATCATTTCAATTTCTTGTTTTATGATGAATATGCTAGAAATTTAGTGGGCTTGCCTCCTGAGATTTTCCTTATTGAGGACAATGAGAGAGAATGACCCAAAGTGGAAATTAAGATTAATCCAATCTATTCCACCCACTTAATAAAAAAATCTCATTAAGTTGAAAAACTTAGAGGGAAAAAATATCAAATGCATGGACTCGTAGGGTTAATAGCCTAAATCGTGCATCGCGACTATATAGCCCTTGTATGATTTATTTGATCTTTTCATGTGGAAACAATAATAAAATACCCAAGTAATTTAGCTGACTACCTTATAGAGCCATGTTTACAAGCCAAATTTTTCTATAGGTAGCTTGCTTGGAAGATTTTCTTGTTAAAGAACCATGGAAATGATCGAAAACATGCACTTTGTGTTAGATTTAGGGGTTAAAAAAAGGATTTGTTGTGTGTATTATGGTTTTTGATCTATCTTAAAAACAAAAAACATCCATAAAAATATGGTCACGCTTTTAAAATTTAATAAAATTAATCAAAACGACGATCAAACTAATGACATGCTTCTTTTTCAGAAGTCTTTTAACGAGTATCAACTTTTGTGCAATGCTTTTAAATAGTAAAGTAGTGCATCTAAATGGAATTTTACCACCTATGAAGAGTGAAGTGATGCTTACAAACCTATTTCAATGTGTATCAGTTATTAAGTAACACACCTAAATAGTCAACCAACACGTTCTATTTTTTAAGTAAGTGCATACACACAGGTTAAGAAGCATGTACTAACTGTGAAGTAGCACATATAGACTAAGACACTCAAATAGTTGGTATTTCTTAGGGTTTGGGGAAATTTCAAAATCATTTTTGGATACCCTTTTCAGAGTACTTCATGTCCAGTGCAATAGATAGATCAAATCCTTGCAAATTTAGGGTGTCAAGAATTTTTTCAATGAAAAATCAATCAATTGAAAAAGAGAAAAGAGGTCATATCATGAATCTATTTGAAGAATGGATCAATCCTATGGTGGAGAATAATAATAATTATGACCAAGATCAAAATAATAATAAGGAAAACCAAGATAAAAAGCAAAATCAAAATCAAGACGAAGAAGCAACTAAAGAGGAAGTTGAGGAGGCATCCCAAGATCCCATGTTCCTTTCAGTCATTGAATCTTTTTTGGAGAGGGATAAAGAAATATATTTCTTAAAATTAGCTCGATTAGGAGTTAAGCTTCCTCATAACTATGAAACATAAACCTTAAAGAAGGATGAGGAAAAATAAAAGGATACATCATCTAACAAGTCCTCATTAAGATCACTCCTTCCTTTTATCTATGATCATGAGCCATCCATACCTCCCTTTTCTTCAAAAAAAGAGGTATCTAAGCACAACAAACCTGCCTTTGATCAAGAACAACTTCATGAACATATTGTTTTTTATCAAGAGAATAAAGAGGAAGTTACATCAGATTTTGTTAAGAGTCTTGTCCATCAATCATTTAACAACAAAAAATCAAATCATCATGATCTTGAATCCAACATGTCTTTGGCGAAGACAAGTGAGTTTAAATGTCCATGGAATAGAGAATTTACTACATTTGGACAACCTTATGAATCAACTTTGAAAGAACTTCTTGAAAATAATCTCATCACATTGCCTGAAATAACTTCACATGGATTTGTATTTTTGAGAAACTATTATGCATATCATAGACATAATTAACATGAAACTTTAGATTGCATGAAGTTGAAGCATAAAATTAAAGATCTCATTGACAGTGACATAATTGAATTATAAAATCCTAATGAGTCATCTAATGAAGAACACGATACTGATCTCAAGTAAGATTTAAACCATCAACCTATGTCTACTAATGGTCATAATGAAACCTATGACTTTTCCACCATTCCTTCATCTCCTAAAGCCTCACACCTAGCTAAATTATTTCCATAAAAAAATAAACATAAGGATGATACTTTCCAAATTGACATTGATCATTTCCCCAAAGGGCTGCCTCTAAAAGAAACCCAAGCTAATTTACATCTTGCTATAAGTCTCTTCTGTGATTCAAAGATCTTAGACCCTAAGCTATCATATGCTTCAATGCCTATTATACCCATTCAAAAGGATCCCACATCACCCCTAAAAGAATCCCCCATGCATATCCAAACTCATACCTTGTGCTTAGAAGTGGCTCCATGTCAAGAGGATAATCTAAAGTACGAAGAAAAAAGTATCAATAAAGATCAGGATCAAGGTGCTATCTATTCCTATCCAACATTTGATGAAGGTTCCATATCCATAGAATCCCATGATGATTTCCTTACACCCTTTCATTTCTTCCAAGATGATATCCTTCCAGCTCAAGAAAAAAGTGTCCTTCCATGCTCTATATCTTGTCCACTTCCCAAACAAGATCGAGATGTCCCTTCCACTATTTTTGATAAAAATATTGAGAATCAAGAGCAAAATACCCTCTCTACATCATCCAAAGATCCTTGTCAAGATAAAATTATCCCATCAAATCCTTGTCATACTCCTCCATATTCACCTCAAGAAACCATCATTCCTCCTAATCCCTTTCATGATAATTAATCTCTTAAAGCTTTAGTTGATCCTATCAAAGTTTCTCCTATCAAATATATTCATGAGCCTATTGGTATAAAGATAAATGTTAAAGATGAGAGCCTCAGAAATGTAGCTCACTATAAAGATGTTGATATCCCTTTTACACCTTATCTCCCTGCATTCAAACATAACCATACACCTTCCCCATCTTTAAAATCCATTTTGGGTCACTATATTCCAAAGTTAAAGTCACCATCCTCCAAATATATTTTGGGTCCATATATCAGAAAGCTAAATTCTGCATACCTTCCATCCATATTGGGTCTATATATCCCTCCATCAACCATTCCTAGCATTTCTATCTCTCCATCCACTTACCCTATCACATATAAAGATCAATGAAGGCATAGATACTTGAAGAATGTCTAAACACCAATCCATATGAACCCTCCATATTATTCCTATTCTCCCAAAATTTCTAAGTCTTTTGGAAGCAATTTGGATGCGCAACATAAAAATTAGAAATCCAAAAATCTACATATGCATAAAGATCACCATGTCCCATCTAATCAACATGTGAATGAAAAAAAAAGAAATATGCAAAAGGACACCAAGGTCCAAAAAGAAAAAGGAAATATCAAAGAGACCACAAAGTGATGAACCATAACTGATTGAATGTTTGAAGATGTTAAGTTGATGATCACCGAGCTGTAGAAAGTTAATGCAAGACATTAAATCAGTTAATATATTGTATTTTCATTGATGTCAACTTGATATAATTTGATTGGTTGTATAAATAATGTCAAAGACTTAAAAGAACCAAAGAGATAAAGGTTATGCTATCAGTAATGCATAAAAGTTCAGCATTCACAAAGTGACAACAAACATCGATGGAAAGTGCACACTGACGGATAGAGGAACCTGACAGAAGAGTCACAGTGATACCTAAACAAGAAACCTAAGAAAGCATTATTGATGAGTAGAAACACAATGTTACCTGATGGACAGACAACCCCAACGGACAAAAATGCCCAAGGACAACTGAAGTTGAGACCGAGCTAACATGGAGTTAAACACCAAAAAGAACTAAAGTTCAGAAATGACAAAAGACTTAGCTAGAAAGTGCTAAAGAAGGATTTAACTAGTTGATAAACATTGTTTTCATCAACAAGTTAAAATCCAAAGATAAGATAGATTTTTAAAGTTGTTTTATTCCAGTTTTCAAGAAGATATCTACGAGATAATACCGAAGTAAAGCTTTAAAGAAAGAATGGAGAGAATTACGGATCACACCGAGAACAAGAAAGTCAAGGACTTAGAAATGGTGAAATCATGTTTATAAAGAGACAAAATAATTAATTATGAATTAGGAGAGTGAATAGAGAAGAGGATGCTGAAGAGAAACTGATGAAGAAATAAGTCTTCATTGAGGCCTGATCAAACAAGTTGAAGAATAGAGCTATTATTTTTGCACACACCGAGCAATAGAAAAGCACAACATCATCAAGTAGAAAGAAGTGGAGAAAAGGTATTGAAGGGAAAAATTGATCAGAAAGGTATTATGAGCTTACAATAGATCTGAAAATATGAAAGTCTAAGTTGTATGTATGAACAGATCATATACTGTTTTAGTTCAACCATTGAATCAAAAAATTCTCTTAACCAAGAAGGATCTAAACAAATCCTTTATATATTGAGATACATCCCAAGGAATATCAAAAGGTTAATTCATGAAGACAACAGAGTGAAATGCCAGATATCAAGTGATTAACTATTAGTGTTAAATCCTTTAACAAGGTCACACTTAACAATGTGTTTGTAACCTTTAACAGGGTTGGCTCTTCACCGAGCTCACTTTAGAAGAGTGAAAATTTTGGGTTACCGGTCCCAAGTGGTTTTTACGTTAAAAGGGTTTCCATGTTAAAAATCCATGTGTCAAATGTGTTTATGAGACATTGCTTTCGTGTTTTTCTTTACACATTATTAAAATAGGATTGATTGTTAAACACTAAGTTATTTACTGTTTTTTGGTAAATACTAGACTGTTATTCAGTAAACATTAAGAATAAGGTTTAAAAGTGAACTTCGAGCAGTATTTATTTGATAAGATTATTCTAAGACATACATCTTGTAGGACTAAAGATAACTAGAGGCTTATAATTGTGGTACTAAGTTTTTGGGTTGATATTGGATTTAATTTTTGAGGCCACTGATTCACCCCCCNTTCCCCCCCCCCCCCCCCCCATAACAATTGGTATTAGAGCTTGTGTGCTTAGAAGGAAGGTTTCAAGACCTAAGCAAAAGATCAGAAGATGAGGAAACAAGATGTCCCCAAGTTGAACAAGGACAACTTTGCATCATGGAAAAGAAAGATAAGACCCCACCTATCAGGTATTGGAAATGATGTTAGTCAATACTTGGATACTGAATATGTGTTGCCTATAGGACCTCACACACTTGATCAATTAAGAGAAAATTGTGAAGACAATTTCATGATGATAGAGCTTGCTTCCTCACTCTTCGATGCTGAATTTGAAGATGTCAAAACCTACACCTCTGCAAAGATAATGTTGGACAAATTGAAGCTGGTACATGGAGGAGATGCTAATGTACTAAGAGCTAAGATAGAAATCCTAAGAGGATGGTTTGATGACCTAAGGATGAAAGAAGGAGAAAATATCACTCAGTATAGTTGCACAATCAAAGAAGTAGTCAATCTTATCCGAGGAGTTGGAGGTGTACTTGAAGAAGAGAAAGTGGTAAATAAAATCCTAAGAACCTTAGTGCCTGTATATGCTATTAGAGTATCTTCTATACAAGAAATGAGAGCAATAGAAAACAATAATGTTACTCTAGATAGTCTAATTGGTAGATTGATTTCATTTGAGATAAATAACTTTGATAACAGTGTCTTACCATCTATAGAGTCTGCATTCAAATCTTCCTTGAAAATAAGTAAGTCAATTTATAAACACACTATGAGGAATGATAGTGAAAGTGATAGTGATGACCAAGGACTTGATGAGATTGGAGAACTTATGGAAAGAATATTGTAGAGAGGCAAAGGTAGATACAAAGGTAAACTATCACTTGTATGTTTTAACTGTAAAGAGATTAGACACTTTGCTGCTAGATGTCCTAAAAAAAGAAAAGAAGACAAAAGTAGTGATAGATCATATGAAAAGAACTTTGACAAAGGTGATAACTGAGATTACTGAAGAAACTGACAATCTGACAAAAGAGATACCCAATACTACAAGGACAAAGGGAAGAAAGCGTGTTACATGGCTGAGAACAAAGCTAGAGATACTGACACTGAATCTGATGAAGACATTGAGATGGTATTTGTAGCCATGAAGGATGATTCAGACGAAGATGAAAGGTATGTTGAGACTGCACTCATATATAAGGTTAGTAAGAATTATGTCTGGATTATAGATAGTGGCTACACTCACCACATGACTTGTGATAAACAAAAGTTTGAAACTTTTGAGTATTATAATGGTGGATCAGTAAGAATGGGTAATGACTCGCCTTGTATAGTTGAAGGTAAAGGATCCATAATACTAAATAATCTGATTAGATGTAAAAATGCATACTGGGTAAAAGGACTTAATTATAATCTATTGAGTGTTTCACAACTCAATAACACAGGTCACCGAGTAGAATTTGAGAATAAGAAAGCAAATATCTTCAATGAATTAGGAAGGATGATTAGAACTAGTGAACAGACAAAAGGTAACCTATTCTATCTTGATGATATTAACATCACTTGTTTAATGGCTAGAAATGAAGACATATGGTTATGGCATAAGAGACTATGTCATGTGAATTTTGATGACATGATTAAAATAAGCAATAAAAGGAAAGTAAGAGGCTTACTGAGCATGTCAAATCTCGACCATATCATGTGCAAGAATTGTCAAAAAGGTAAAATGACAAAGTCTAGTTTCAAGATAAAAACCCATACATCTAATACTATTCTAGAATTAATCCATACTAATCTATGCAGACCCATGAGAACAAAGAGTTACTATGGAGATAGATATTTCATTCTCTTTGTAGATGATTATTCTAGACTAATGACAGTTATGTTCTTAAAAGAAAAATCAGAAGCATTGAAGATGTTTAAATGGTATAAAGCTACGGCAAAAAAATAAATTTGTAAGGAATTGAAATACATAAGATCAGATAGAGGAGGGGAATTTATTTCTGATGAATTCACTAACTTTTGCAATGAGCATGAAATTAAAAGACAGGTTTCTACACCAAGAACACCACAACAAAATGGGATTGCTGAAAGAAGAAACAGATCCAGTGTTGATTGTGCAAGAACACTGATGATAGAAAAAGGCATCACTCAAAATTTTTGGAGAGAAGCTGTCAGTATTGTTGTCTACACATTGAACTGAGTTCAATTGAAGTTAGACACCCTATGAGCTATGGTATGGATACACACCCATTGTAAGTTACTTCAGAATTTTTGGAAGTCAATGTTATATTTTGAAAGATGGTAGAAATGGAAAGCTTGACTCCAAAAGTGAAGAAGGAATCTTTCTAGGGTATTCCACCAAAAGAAAGGCTTATAAATGTCTTAACAAGTCCTCTAATAAGATAATTAAAAGTGCAAATATTAGAATAGATGAATATGCAGAGAAAAATGATGAGGAAAGTAGTAAAGAACCAGAAGACTACAACTGGTTTGTCTACAATGAAGAACCCGACACTCTATCTGAGCAACAGTGTATCGCTCCCAAGCAATAGAACACTACCCCCGAGCATCAGGCTACAAATATCAAAAATCAGGAAATTTCTCAAGATAATGTATTGAGCGATGGAGATCAGAATGAAGGACAAGAAGATTATTAGAATGATGAATAAAGAGAATGAGCTGATACCTTCCAAGTATGTCAGGAGACACCATCCACAAAACTAGATCATAGGAAACAAGAAGGCTGGAATGAGAACAAGAAGTGACTAAACACCTGATGTTTAATTTGTGATTTTGAGGCTAAATCTGTTAATATTGCACTAGAAAATGAAGAATTGATAAGTGCTATGAATTAAGAGATAAAACATATTGAAAAGAACAAGGCATGGACACTAGTACCGAGACCTGATGACAATAATGTCATCGGTACCAAATGGATATTCAGAAACAAGTTGAATGAGAATGGAGAAGTCACAAGGAACAAAGCAAGGTTAGTATGTAACGGGTATGTACAAGAAGAAGGTATTGATTATGGAGAAACCTTTGCACCCATTGCTAGACTAGGAGTCATAATTTTAATTTCATATGTTGCATTTAAAGGATTCAAGGTATGCCAAATGGATGTCAAATCTGCATTCCTGAATGGAATACTAGAAGAAGAGGTATACATTGAACAACCAGAAGGGTTTGTTGATCCTGACAAGAGAAACATGGTATGTAGACTACACAAAGCCTTGTATAGATTGAAACAAGCACCTAGAGCATGGTATGAAATAATCCACTCCTATCTCATAAGCATTGGATTTTTAAGAACAAGTGAAAATAGCAATCTATATTTAAAAGAATATTATGATAATAATATTCTGATTGCTGAAATATTTTTTGATGATATCATATTTGGGGGTATTGATATGCTATGTAAATCATTTTCTAATGAAATAAGAAAAGAGTTTTAAATATTAATGTTTGGGGAGGTCAAATTATTTCTTGGTCTACAGATTATTCAACAAGATGCAGACATATATATCACACAATCCAAATACATCAAGGAAGTTCTCAAGATATTAGAGATGGAAGACTCCAAGCCAGTTGGAACACCTATGGAAACTAGATGTAAGCTGACAAAGGAAGATAAGTCAAATGACATAAATCAAACCCTATATAGATCAATTATTGGGAAACTAATGTATGTTGTTCATACTAGACCAGATATAGCACATGCAGTTGGAATAGTTGCAAGATTCTTTGTCAATCCCAAAGAATCACACATGAATTTTGTCAAGACAATTTTGAGATATCTAAAGAATATCGAGGACTATGGTCTCTGGTATAACAAAAAGGGAAAATTTGAGCTTCAAGTCTGTACAGATGTTGATTGGGCTAGAAACTTAGATGATAGGAAGAGCACAACTAGAGGAGCATTCTTCATGGGTGATAGACTTGTCACATGGATAAGAAAGAAGCAAGGATGCATCTCACAATCTACTACAGAAGCAGAATATGTGGTTGCTGCTACAAACTGCTCCAATATTGCATGGATCAAACAATTAATGGAAGGTATGAATATGAAAATTCTTGAACCACTGATTATCTCTTGTGATAATACCAGTGCAATAAACATATCAAAGAATCCAGTCATGCATGCTAAGACTAAGCATAATGCTATCAAGTATCATTACTTAAGAGAACAAGTGCAAGAAAAAGAAGCGATACTAGAATATGTTCAATCCAAGGAATGATGACCAGAAATATTCACCAAGCCATTTCCCAAAGATACATTTGAGTACCTGAGAAAAAGACTAGGGGTCTGACCCTTGTCTATAAGTCATTAAGGTGACTAGGAGATTGCATCAGCCTACACATAATCAAAAGACCATTCATGTTGATGCAAACAAAGAAATGGACTACAAAGATACATCTGTACATAGCAAGGTACTTATCTACACTGGATACCAGAGATAATTTTTGGCTAATACATAGCTACATTGTTGATGGAAGGGAAATTCAAGGAATATATTAAATAAAGAGGAATAACTTTGGCATTGTTTTCAAAGGGAGAGAATATCAAGATGGGAGAGAATAGATGGGAGAGATGTAACCTATAAAGGAGAGAATATCCAAAGGGAGAGATTACATATGAAATATCCATCATAATCATCCTAAGGGAGAGATTTTTGTCAAAGGAAAAAGAGATGATCAAGGAGAAGAATAGTCAAAAGGAGAGAAAAAAATCAAAGAACAATTCAAAGAAACATCCTTCTAAGGGAGAGAATATTCTACAGCACAGAGAGAGAGAGAGAGAGAGAGAGAGAGAGAGAAGTTGCTACATCTATCCATTGAAGNGAGAAGAATAGTCAAAAGGAGAGAAAAAAATCAAAGAACAATTCAAAGAAACATCCTTCTAAGGGAGAGAATATTCTACAGCACAGAGAGAGAGAGAGAGAGAGAGAGAGAGAAGTTGCTACATCTATCCATTGAAGGGATTGAAGATTGAATAAAGTACTCTGCAAGAATCAAATCTAAGCTAGAAGAGCTTACCACGAGCCAGACATTTGTATTGGTTATAGAACAATACGTTTGGTAGTTTGATAAAATACAAATGATATATTTCATAATGTATTAGTAGTATGTAGTGTGTTGCCATCAATGCCAAAGGGAGAGATTGATGAACCATAACTGATTGAATGTTCAAAGATGTTAAGTTGATGATCACCGAGCTGCAAAAAGTTAATGCAAGACATTAAATCAGTTAATATATTGTATTTTCATTGATGTCAACTTGATATAATCTTATTGGTTGTATACATAATGTTAAAGACTTCAAAGAAACAAATAGATAAAGGTTATTCTATTAGTAATGCACAAAAGTTCAGCATTCACAAAGTGACAATAGACACCGACAGACAGTGCACACCGATGGATAGAGGAACCCAAAAGAAGAGTCATAGTGATACCCAAGAAAGTATTAATGATGAGAAGAACCACAATGTTACCTGATGGAAATAAAACCCTGATGGACAGAAATGCCCAAGGACAACTAAAGTTGAGACTGAGCTAACAAGGAGTTAAACACCGAAAAGAACTGAAGTTCATAAATGACAAAAGACTTAGCTAGAAAGAGCTTAAGAAGGAATTAACTGGTTGATAAACATAGTTTTCATCCACAAATTAAAAGCTAGAGATAAGCTAGAGTTTTAAATTTTTTTATTTGAGTTGTCAAGAAGATATCTATGAGATAAAACTGAAGTAAATATTTAAAGAAAGAATGGTGAGAATTACAGATCATGCAAAGAACAAGAAATTCAAGGACTTAGAAATGGTAAAATCATGTTTATAAAGAGACAAAATAATTCATTATTAATTAGGGGATTGAATAGAGAAGAGGATGCTGAAGAGAAACTGATGAAGAAATAAGTCTTAATTCAGACCTGATCAAACAAGCTGAAGAACAGAGCTGATGATTTTGCGAACATCGAGCAATAGAGAAGCACGACATCACCAAGCAGAAAGAAGTGGAGAAAAGGTATTGAAGGGAAACATTGATTAGAAAGGTATTATGAGCTTACAATAGATCTAAAAATCTGCAAGTCTAAGTTGTATGTATGAACAGATCATATATTGTTTCAGTATAACCATTGAATTAGAAAAGTCTCTTAACTGAGCAGGATCTAAACAAATCCTTTATATATTGAGATACATCCCAAGGAGTGTCAAAATTTTAATTCATGAAGATAGCATAGTGAAAGGCCAGATATCAAGTGATTAATTGTTAGTACTAAGTCCTCTAACAAGGTCACACTTAATAGTGTATTTGTAACCTTTAACAGGGTTGGCTCTTCACCGAGCTCACTTTAGAAGAGTGAAAATTTTGGGTTACCGGTCCCAAGTGGTTTTTCCCTTAACAGGGTTTCCATGTTAAAAGTCCATGTGTCAAATGTGTTTATGAGTCATTGTTTTCATGTTTTTCTTTACACATTACTAAAACAGGATTGATTGGTAAACACTAAGTTATTTATTGTATTTTGGTAAATACTAGACTGCTATTCGGTAAACATTAAGAATAAGTTTTAATAGTGAACTCTGAGTAGTAGTTATTTGATAAGATTATTCTAAGGCATACATCTTGTAGGAATGAAGATAACTAGAGGCTTATAATTGTGGTACTAAGTTTTGGGTTGATATTGGATTAATTTTTGAGGCCACTGATTCACCCCCCCCCCCTCTCAGTTATTCTAACACAAAGGTACACCAAGAAAATATAAAAATCAAAGAAAATATGGGTTCCAAAATCCCTCATTGAAGAAATGCATTCCAAAGCATCACAAAAGAAAGAAAAATCAATAGTTATGTGGATTCCTAAGTCACTTTTGAAAGACTTGCACACAAAATAAAAATCAAAGTTGACATTCAAGCTTCCAAAGGATTTTAATCCATCTCCTTCCTTACATTTTCCACTATCCAAGTCTACTTTGGGTTCCTATATCCCAAAATCCACTACCTTAGATACATTCTAACCTCCTCCATCCATTATTCCTACATCATTCCATCACCCTTTGAGGTGTGTGCCAAAGTTGATATTTCCAACATTTCCATCCACAATATGCCTACTTCTTATCCTCATATCCATTATCCAACACCTACTTTCCATCCCTCTTATCCAATCTATGGCATAAAAACTTAACAACCATCTACCTTTACCCTTCATATATATCCTTTATTATCACCTTATCAATATCTTTGAGCATCCTTTCCATAGCCATTTTTTATTATAGCATATCTTTTAAGAGAGCATTATCCAAAGATCAAGAAGTTGGAAATATTGAAAAAGAAAAAGAAAGAAAAAAAAAGGGGAGAAAAAGTGCCTTGGTGAAAACTTGATAAATAGGCACATAAGTAGCAAAAGTAAAGAGAAATAAATCTACCCTATGGTGAAAACCACTTCTTGTGGTACCTTGGGAAAGTACCATGATTAAAACCTAGCAAATAGGCATCATTCATAATTCATCCCTCTTGCACTCTACACTTGGGGGCAAGTTCCATGCTATCCTCCATCTTCCTACCATTTTTCTCACTTGCATCCATATTCCCTCTTTCACCTTTGATCTTGACAAGGTTGAACATATCTATGAGCATCAGGTATCTTGACATTTTTTATCCTTTCTATCAGCTTATTCACGTGTTCATCCATGCTACCTTATCATGATCTTGCTTGTCCCAAATCCACCTTAATTATTCCTAAGTAGTCTTGCAATAATCCTAAAACATCCACTCATGGCTTCCATTGATCATTATCCTAATCTTACTATCATATCCATATTACATCCAATATACCCTTTGGTCTTGATCTAAATGAAGGATGTCAAATGCAAAACAGGTTCTCAAAAACTTCTTGACATGTCCACTCTTTCGGGACCACCCACTTTTATGACATCAGCTCATTATCCTATATGTTATCTAGCACCGCATCATTGGTTTCTATTTCTTATACACAACATGTTTCACATTACTGTATGATTTTTCCTTAGCTTAGGCAATCTTGAGGAGATGGTCCTACAGGTCACATTCACTACACATGCTTCATCCATCATTACCTATCCATTTCTGATACATTAGCTTTTTCATCCACCCATCATGTCCTATACCTTGCTAGACATTAGGGGCAAACCAATGTGATCTTGTTTGAGAGATGGTAATCTCTAAAAATCTAAAAAGTGAAAAATCTCTAAAAATCCAAACAAAATAAAAAATCTTTAAAAAATTAAAAATGGAAAATAATAAGAATTTCTTAAAAATAAAAATCCAAAAATCTTCCATAAAATCTCATAGCTACATTTATATAATCATAATAGCTTTCATCATATTTTGAGATTTTCCCAAGTCTAAAATCTTTCTATCCAACTAGGGGCGCAATCCAAAAATTAGTGAGCTCATCAAGACAGACCCAATAAACACAAATCTTTGCATCAAACCAAAATCAAGATGATTGAACTCATCGATCCATATCCAATTTCAAAAATTCCAAAAACTTGTTCTCAAATCCAACATCTGACACATTTGATCCTCGAACGTCAAATCTGGCCAAGCCTTAATCAGGATTCAAAACTTGAATAAAGATTGAAATGGATGAAGTTCTATTTGAAATATGGATTTTCAACCAAAAGCACTATTACTTTGGGGTGTTACTTGATTTTTTAATATCATTTATTTTTAGAAAATCAATGATGTTTTTGATTAGATAAGAAATGATGAAGGCATGATATTTTCTAGATTTCGGTGTGTTTTCTTGTAAGATTGATTCATAGAAGTATGTAAAATTGTCTAATGATATGATCATAAAATAATCATCGAGGACATTTACATGTGGAAGGGATCATATCTTTGTCTCTTTACGCAAATAGATACCTTGGACATTTAGATTTTTCATATCTCAATGCCAAAATTCACTTGCAATATTGAATCTAACAAAAGCGGTATTCATATTCTGATGGTTTGCAAATGTCACCAGTGAGGGTTGTATCATTTTCGTTATTGAAATCTGAAGGAAGGGTGTATTTATATCATCATGGTTTTTTAATCTAACCAGCGTTGATTTTACAAGCTATAGATACACTAATCTCTATGATGAAATATGTAATACCCACTCATATTTTGCTTTCATTTTATGATGTCGTACTCTTTTAGGCAGTGGTTTCAGTTGATTGGCTGTATTCTTTTAGGCTACGTTTCATGTGAGCTATTATTCTTTCATTTGATGGTGATTATTATGTTATAGTTTATCATATGCATAGATAGATGTGATTATTTTATTATCATTATGATTACATGTTGATTTCAGATTATGATGTACTTACCCCATACTTGTATGTGTATGTTTATCTTATATGTGGATGTATGTGTTGGTGTATTGTTATGGTAGAGGACGGAGACATAGTTACTTTCCTCAGAGAGATCTACACATTCGACTAATCCCTATCATTGTTTGTGATATTATATTGTATGTATATGCATATTCTCTTGGTGACAGGATTACAGGTACAGAGTAT
>MU226310.1:162884-191774 GCA_018584345.1 Thuja plicata
GATCCATGAGACTCATTTCTTTGAAGTTTTAATTCATTAGCATACATTTTATTGATTTTTTTGAATTAAATTGATTAGAAATACTAATTTCATGATGGTATGATTTTCATATACACACACCCCCTTAGATGGCTTTGTTCCTAATTTTCTAGACCCTAATGTTGGCATTAAGGGTCCAAATGAAAAGTCAATTTTTCATCTTCTGGTAAAGCCAAAGGTGAAAAATCCCTCTGGGTCCCTCTCATTTGGGGGTGGGAGGAAATCTTCCTGTTTTAAAAAAATCTAAATTCAATCCTCATAATGATGTGGCCCCCATTCCCCTATTTCTTAGTGCATGGAAGATGAGGATATGGGAATTCATTTTGACATTTCTATCGATGTGATGCAAGAGAATCCTTTGGTCATTAGCAATCTTGCATCACCCAAAAATATTTCCTTTCAGTTTTGTTCCTATTTCCCAGTTTCTGTATTTTTGGTGGTGTTCCTTGGTTTTGGATCATTTTTTGTTGCAAACCTCAAGGTTTTTTATGGACATAATGTTTTACTTATGTATGGGTTCACACCTCATTTGGATACCTTTGTATGAATATATTAAAGCTTTTTGGTCAGTTTTGTGTGTTCTTCATGTTCTAATGGTCAGATGGAGTTTTCTAGTCTTGTGAAGCGATATCTGGATCAGCGAAGCTTGGTGACTTGTATCATGATGTTCATGGATCTTTGGTTGACATCTCTCTTGGATCGTGTGTCATTTCTACATGTTGGAATTAAGATCTTATGATTTGGGTCCTAACCTATATTTGCACATGTTTACATTTTATTAGTCTTGGAAAATATAATTGATCTGGTTGACATATGTGTTGCGAAGACTCTATGTATTGAGGCATTTTGATCTTTGTTATACAGCAGGGGAAGTAGTATAACCTTGGAGGTTAGCATTAGGGTTGAGTTCTTATTTTTATATTTTAATAAGTATGTAATCTACATGTTGCAGGCCAATGTGATATAAATCATATATTTGTGATAATTCAAAGATCTGCTATAGATTCTTGATTGTCTATTCTTTTTCCTGAGTAGGTTGTTTTCCTTGTGTTGACTCTTTCTACATGTTTGGACCATCTCCATTGGGGAAACACCTACCATGAATTTTTTAGATGGTATTAGAGCAAGGACGATGCTCCAGTGTTAACAGATTGAATTCCTAAGCTTGCATAGCCCTAGATTTCTTTTATGTGGGGTGGCAGAGTATGGATTTGACCCACAATTGTAGAGGACTTGCGTAAGGGGATCTTAGATGAGATTATTTATGGTTATGAAATTTTTATGAGTTATTGAGGTATCCCATTGGTGAACCAATCTCCAAAAGGAGGTAGAATGCATGTGTTAAATAGATCATCAAGTAAGAGGCAATTGAATCCTTGTAGCCAGATCACCGAGATGAGGCAGTTGCACCTAAGGATTTGGGGAGATACCACCTAGAATAATGAACACTAGAAGGTTAGAACAAATCATGGAGGATTTTCAAAATGAGATAAGTAATGAGATTCAAAATGTATTTACTAGATTGAAAAGGAATCCTTAGACTAAGGAGGAATATCAGGAAGTTGTTTTTGAAGATCTTAAGACTATAGATACTGAGATCCCTGCATATGAAGAAATATTGTTGAGAGCTATGGCACAAGTAAGTAAAACTCATAGGACAAAGGTTTCTACTTTTTCTGGCTCTTTACATCCTAAGGATTTGATATATTGGATTGGTGAGCTAGAAGATTACTTGAACTTAAGGATATGAGAGATCCATAGAGGGTTAGACTAGCACAGACTAAGTTGAAGATTCATGTTTTCTTGTGGTGGAAAGAGTTGCAGAAAGATAAAGAAGAGAATGGTGAAATAAAAATCACTATATGGAGGGTAATAGTTGCTATATTAAAGGCTAAATTCATTCTTGATTACTATGAATTGGAATGGTTTAGTAAATTATATAACTTGAAGAAGAAGGAAATGAGTGTGAAGGATTACCCAGAGAAGNCCCTGCATATGAAGAAATATTGTTGAGAGCTATGGCACAAGTAAGTAAAACTCATAGGACAAAGGTTTCTACTTTTTCTGGCTCTTTACATCCTAAGGATTTGATATATTTGATTGGTGAGCTAGAAGATTACTTGAACTTAAGGATATGAGAGATCCATAGAGGGTTAGACTAGCATAGACTAAGTTGAAGATTCATGTTTTCTTGTGGTGGAAAGAGTTGCAGAAAGATAAAGAAGAGAATGGTGAAATAAAAATCACTATATGGAGGGTAATAGTTGCTAGATTAAAGGCTAAATTCATTCTTGATTACTATGAATTGGAATGGTTTAGTAAATTATATAACTTGAAGAAGAAGGAAATGAGTGTGAAGGATTACCCAGAGAAGTTTTACAAAATGAAAATCAGATTTGGACATTGAGAGATATCAAAGGAGAAGGTAGCCAGATATATTAATGGCTTTAGATTCAATATTCAAGATGAGTTGAGTATGTTCTATATTTCTATAGTTGAGGATGTTTATCAGTATGCATTGAGGGAAAAATATATGTTAAAGAGAAGTCAAGGTAATCCTAGAGGAAGAGAGAAGAAGACAAGTAGTAATGGCAAGGAGAAGCAGACCATTGATGTAGAACCTGATAAGAGGAAATTTAGGAAAGGAAGTGGTAGCAAGGAATTAAAAGGTACTTGTTTCAAATGTGGTGGTATAGGACATAGATATTTTCAATGTTCTGAAGGATCTAGTAAAATATAGGGTAGACAGAATCTTGTGGCACATGAGGAACAAGCTACAAATGAAATTGTAGAGAATGTAGAAGAACCTGATATGGGAGAATCTCTTATGCTTAGGATAGTCATGTAGAGTAGGAAATAAGTTGAACCTATACAAAGGAGGAATTTTTTTAGAATGGTCTACAAATAAGGAGGTAAATGTTGTAATGTTGTTTTGGATAGTGGTAGTACTAATAATATGGTATCAGAAGAGAAGGTACAAAATCTTGGCTTGAAGAGGCTTAAACATCCTTGTCCTTATCGGATAAGTTGGTTTCAAGATGAACATATGGTGGAGGTGAAAGAGAAATGTTTGGTGAAATTCAACATTAGGCCTTACAGAGATGAGGTATTATGTGATGTGGTATCTATGAGTTTCTATCATGTTCTATTGGGTAGACATTGGCAATTTGATAGGGGAGTTATTCATGATTGTAGAAATAACTTGGTCACAATATAGAATGATGAAAAAAAGTTTACTTTTGTTCCCTTGAATGAGGCAGAGAGGGGAATGAAAGGAATTTGAGAATTGTAAAGAGTTATTGTTTGGAGAAGTAGAATATAAAGGTTGATATGGATCTTAAGAAAGATCTTGGAGGCAGATCTGAGAATCGATTGGTATCAGATAAGGTATTGTAGCAGAAGATTTTTTATCAAAAGAACTCTTGTGACAAAGGTAAATCGGGTGTTGAGAAGAAAGGAGGTAGTGATAGAAGTTATTTAATAAATGATGTTGATGTTAGGTATGATATAGAAGGTATAGAGTAGAGTAATATGATGAATCTAACAGAAGAAAGAGTAGAAGTGAAAAGAAAGAAAGTTGTAGATAAAGTGGATATTTGGATTAAGAATAAACATGGGATTTATGTCCTGAATCCTATAATATGTTCATAAGTTCCTCTTAGGGAACATATTCTTCTCACCAAGGTTTATTGATGTAGGAGCATCCTTAGGTCATTGGAAATATGGCATCACCCATAAATATTTCCTTTCAGTTTTGTTCATGTTTCCCAGTTTTTGTATTTTTAGTGGTGTTCCCATGTTTTGGATCATTTGTTGTTTTGAACCTTAGTGTTGGTTCTAACCTTCATATTTTACTTATTTCTAGGTTCACACCTCATTTGGATACTACCATATGAATATATTAAAGATTCATGGTCAGTTTTGTGTGTTCTTCATGTTCCAATGGTCATATAGAGTTTTCTGGTCTTGTGAAGAGATTTCCCAATTGGAGAAGTTTTGTGGCTCATATCACAATCTTCTTGGATCTTTGGCTGATGTCTCTCTTGGATCATGAATCATTAATACATCTTGTCATTGATATCTTATGATTTTCATCCTTACCTATATTTTCACATGTTACATTTTTGTAGTCTTGGAAAATTTAATTGATCTGGCTTATATATGTGTTATGAAGGCTCTATGTATTGAGGAATTTTGATATTTGTTAAGAAATGGGGGAAGTAGGATAACCTTGGAGGTTAGCATTTGGGTTTAATTAAGATTTTTCTATTGTAATCAAGAATGCATGTTGAAATTATGTAATATGCATGTTGCAGGCCAATGTGATATAAATCTTGGATTTATGATAATGTAAAGATCTATTGTAGAATCTTGATTGTCTATTCTTGTTACTGAGTTGGTTATTTCCATTGTGTTAAATATTGATGCATGGTTGGACCATCTCCATTGGGGAAAATCCTAGCATGACTATGTCAGATGGTATCAGAGCAAGGATGATGTTCCTGTGATAGTAGATCGAGTTCATGAGCTTGCATAGTCCTAGATGTGTTTGTTATGGGGTGGCCGACTGTGGATCTAGTCCACAATTGTAGAGGACTTGCACAATGGGGTCGTAGTTGATATTTTTGTTGGTTATGAACTTTTGTGATTTTTGAGGTATCCCATTAGTGGACCGATCCCCGAAAGGAGGTAGACTATGAGTGTATTAAATAGATCATCAAGTAAGAGGAAATTTAATCCTTGTAGCCAGATCATTGAGTTGAGGCAGTTGCACCTAAGGATTGGGGGAGATGCCTCCTATATTAATGAACCCTAGAAGGTTAAAACAAATGATGGAAGATTTTTGAAACAAGATGAGGAATGATATCTAAAATGTATCTAATTGTGAAGGAATCATGAGACTAAGGAGGAATATGAGGAAGATGTTTAAGATCTGAGACTCTAGATACTGAGATCCCCACATATAAAGAAATATTGTTGAGAGCTATTGCACAAGTAAGTAAAAATCATAGGATAGAGGTTTTGAACTTTTCTGGTTCTTTGCATCCTGAGGATTCGATAGATTGGATTGGTGAACTAGAAGATTAATTTGAACTTAAGGAATTCATAGATCCACAGAGGGTTAGATTAGCACATACTAATTTGAATTTTCATGTTGCCTTATGGTGAAAAGAGTTGTAGAAAGATAGATAAGAGAATGGTGAAATGAAAATCACTAGATGCAGGGTAATGGTTGCTAGATTAAAGGCTAAATTCATTCCTGAGGACTATGAATTTTAATTGTTTCAGAAATTGCAAAAATTGAAGCAAAATGACATGAGTGTGAAGGATTATACTGAAGATTTTACAAGATGAAAATCAGATCTAGACATCGAGACATATCTAAGGGGAAGGATGCAATATATATTAATGGATTGAGATTTAATATTTAGGATGAGTTGGGTATGTTGAGGATTTATACGGTTGAGGATTCTTATTAGTATGCATTAAGGGTAGAAGATATGTTAAAGAGAAGACAAGGTAATCCTAGAGGAAGAGAGAATCAAACAAGTAGAAATGACAAGGAGAAGAAGGCCATTGAGGTAGAACAGGATCAGAGGAAACCTAGGAAAGGAAGTGGTAGCGAGAAATTCAAAGGTACTTGTTTCAAATGTGGTGGAAAAGGACATAGAGATTTTCAATATTCTAAAGGATCTAGTAAAATATTGGATAGACTGAATCTTGTGGCACATGAGGAACATGCTACTAATGAACTTGTGGAGAATGTAGCAGAACCTAAGATGATAGAATCTCTTATGCTTAGGAGAGACATGTTGATTAGGAAGGAATTTGAACCTATACAAAGGAGGAAATTTTTTAGGACTATTTGCAAATTAGGAGGTAAATGTTGTAAGGTTTTTGTGGATGGTTGTAGTACAAATAATCTAGTGTCAAAAGAGATGGTATAGAAGCTTGGATTGAATAGGCTTAAATATCCTTGTCCTTATGAGATAAGTTGGTTTGAAGATGAACATATGGTGGAGGTAAAAGAGAAATGTTTGGTGAATTTAAATATTGGACCTTACTAAGATTAGGTATTGTGTGATGTGGTATTTATGAGTTCTTGTCATGTTCTATTGGGTAGGCCTTGGAAATTTAATAGGGGATCTATTCATGATTGCAGAAATAACTTGGTCATGATAGAGAAGGATGGGAAAAAGTTTAATTTGGTTCCCTTGAAGGAGGAAGAAGTGGGAAATGCAAGTAATATGAGCATTGTAAAGAGTTACTGTTCGGAGAAGGAAAATATAGAGGTTAATATAGATCTGAAGAATGATCTTGGAGGCATATCTGAGAATCGGTTGGTATCAGATAATAGATCAGATAAGGTATTACAGTATAAGGTTGTTGATCAAATGAAGTCTTTTGATAGAGGTAAATCAGGTGTGCGAAAGAAAGGAGGTGGTTGTAGAAGTTCTTCAATACCTAATGTTGATGTGAGGTATGATAGAGAAGGTACAAAGAAGATTAATATGATGAATTTGACAGAAGAAAGAGTAGAAGTGCAAAGAAATAAATTTGTAGATAAACAGTATATTTGGATTAAGAATGAGCATGAGATATATGTCCTAAATCCTGTAAGATGTTCATAAGTTCCTCTTATGGAGAATACTATTCTCACTAGGAGTGTTTGATGTAGGATCATCCTTAGGTCATTAGCAATATTGCATCACCCAAAAATATTTCCTTTTAGTTTTATTCGTGTTTCCCAGTTTCTGTATTTTTAGTGGCATTCCTTGGTTTTGGATCATTTTTTGTTACAAATATCAAAGTTGTTTCTAGACATCATGTTTTACTTATGTCTAGGTTCACACCTCATTTGGATACTTCATTGTGAAGATATTAAATACTCATTGTCATTTTTATGTGTTCTTCATGTTCCAATGGTCAGATGGAGTTTTCTGGTCTTGCGAAGCAATTTTGCAATCAAACAAGCTTGGTGACTCATATCATGATGTTCCTGGATCTCTAGCTAGCATCTCTCTAAGGTTGAGTGTCATTTCAAAATCTTGGCATTGATATCTTATGATTTGGGTCCTGGCCTATATTTCCACACATTTCATTTCCTTAGTATTGGAAAAGGTAATTTATCTGGCTAACATATGTGTTGTGAAGGCTTTATGTATTGAGGCATTTTGATCTTTGCTTAGCAGTAGGGAAAGTAGGATAACCTTTGAGGTTAGCATTAGGGTTTAGTTCTGATTTTTCTATTGGAATCAGGCATGTATGCTAAAAGTATGTAATCTTCATGTTCCAAGCCAATGTGATCTAAATATTGGATTTTTGATAATGCAAAGATCTGTTGTAGAATCTTGATTGTATATTCTTGTTCCTGAGTTGGTTGTTTCTACTGTGTTGACTCTTGGTGTATGGTTGGATCATCTTCATTGGGGAAAATCCTACCATGACTTTGTTAGATGGTATCACAGCAAGGGTGATGTTCATATATTAGCAGATCCAGCTCTTTGAGCTTACATAGCTCTAGATGTGTTTTTTGTGGGGTGGAAAAGTGTGGATATGGCTGGCAATTGAAGAGAACTTGTGCAAGGGGATCGTAGATGAGATTTTTGTTGGTTGTGAACTTTGTATGAGTTGTTGAGGTATCCTTTTTGTGAACCGATCTCCAAAAGGAGGCATACTAAAAGTGTGTTAAATAGATGATCGTGTAAGAGGCAATTGAATCCTTGTAGCTAGATCACTGAGATGAGGAATTTGCACCTAGGGATTGGGGGAGATTCCTCATAGAAGAATGAACCCTATAAGGTTAGAAAAAATGATGGAGGATTTTCAAAATGAGATGAGGAATGAGATCTGAAATGTATTGACTAGATTGCAAAGGAATCCTTAGACTAAGGAGGAATATAAGGAATCTTTTGAAGATCTTGAAATTGTAGATACTAGGATCCCTACAGATGAATAAATATTGTTGTGAGCTATGGAACAAGTAAAATTCATAGGATGGAGGTTTCTAATTTTTATGTCCCTTTGCATCCTAAGGATTTGATAGATTGGATTGGTGACCTAGAAGATTACTTTGAACTTGAGGATCTCAGAGATCCATAGATGGTTAGGTTAGCACAAACTAAGTTGAAGGTTCATAATTCCTTATGGTGGAAAGAGTTTTATAAAGATAGAGAATATAATGGTTAAACAAAAATCACTAGATGAAGGGTAATATTTTCTAGATTAAAGGATAAATTCATTTTTGAGGACTATGAATTGCAATTGTTTAATAAATCATAGAACTTGAAGCAAAAGGACATGGGTGTGAAGGATCACATTGAAGATTTTTACAAGATAAAAAATAGATTTGGACATTAAGATATATCTAATGAGAAGGTGGCTAGATATATTAATGGCTTGAGATTCAATATTCAGGATGTGTTGAGTATGTTGAGGGTTTCTATAGTTGAGGATGCTTATCAGTATGCATTAAGGGAAGAACATAAGTTAAAGAGAAGACAATGTAATCCTAGAGGAAGAGAGAAGCAAACAAGTAGCAATGGTAAGGAAAAGTTGTTGGTCCCACTGAGAGGGGGGTTGAATCAAACAAATCAAAACTTAAACTCTTAAAATGAAACTCACTGATTCACTCGGTAAGTACTAAATATAATAAATAACCAATTCACTAAATAATGTAAGTAGCAATCAATCATTCAAACTTAGAAATATTAGATTAACTCATTCACACATGATATAACTCATTGACATAGGATTTAACAAGGAAACCCAATTTGGGAAAAACCTTTGTGGGAATTGTAACCCATAATAAAAATTGTACCCTTTTGAAGTACGCTCGGTTAAAAACTTATCATGTTAAAGATTACAAACACATTTACTAAATGTGACCCTGTTAGGGGATTTACCTTAGATTTGTTAAGATCTTCACCCTGGTAGGCATGGCCTTGTTAGAGGTCTTCAAACACTCTTTTGGAATGTCAACTAAGTCTAGTTTTTACAAATAGGATGGTTAATTTCACTCGGTTATTAGATTTCTATGTTACAAATATTAATAAGCAACAATAAAATTTGATCTATAAAAATTAGCAAATCACTATGCTTGGATCATATCCTTTATGCTCAATTAAATACTGGCATCACATACTCCATTGATCTCTTTCTTAGTGTGTAGATTCTTTGATCTGTCTTTCTCTGTTCTGCTTGGTAAATGTTGTTCTTTAGCTTATTTCCTTATTTTCTCAATTGGCCAATAGTCTCTTCTCTGTGTAATTCTCATTCCTTATATAGACATATTTTTTCCTCTTAATCTCCTTAATTTTATTTTCTTTCCTTTGTGCTCAGTCGTTTGATCATCTTCTTCAAGTTTCTAAACTCGGTAAACCATGTCACTTTTACCTTGGAACTTGTAACTTTTCTTGGAACTTTCACTTTTCTATTTAACCACTTGATTTTCACCTTAGATCTTCATATTGAATTCTCCCAATTGTAGATATTGTAAAAAAATTCATTTAATTTATTTCCTCATCCATCTCATCATCGCTTTGCATTAAATCATCATTTAATATATGAATATTGTACTCGGTAAAACTTGCTTTGTAACTTGGTAACTGACTTCATCACTGCTTGATGTCTAACTTTCTCTTGGTGCTCAGTGCTTGATAACTGTAACCCACTCACATTAAATTCTATTGAATGACTCAGTCTTTCTCGGTAAAGTATCTCTTAAAGTCATAACTTAATTCATTGCAGTTCCTGACTTGATCAATCAACTATACTGACTTGATAACATCAAATATAAAGTAGAAAACAACTAAAACATCATTACTTCATCATTTTCAGATATGTATTTGTCACCCATTTACCTTCTCCTCTTAAGATATAGTAACATAATAAAAATTAATATTTGCTTGACATCAATGACAAAAAAAAACTAATCTAACCATTTATATAATCATGATACTCGGTATCACACGGTCTTCATCATCTCCATCAGATAAACATCATTTAATAAAAAATCTCCCTCTTTGGAATTGATGGAAACCACTATAATAATGTTATAGCAATTGATGATGGAAGCTATCAAATACATGATTGTACTCCCTCTAAGTTGATATATTTGTTTCCACTTTGATCTTTTTTTTTTCCATCGTATCAGAGATCTGAATCTCCCTCTTAGATAAATATTTTGTTAATGTAACATACATTATGAATCTCCTCATGATTAAATATTAGCAATTCATTCTTCTTCCTCAATATATCTCTGTAGATAAATTTCATCAATTCATTATTCTCCCTCTTTGACAACAATGCCAAAAATTCATACTCCTGAAAAACTTGTTTCAGTAGTGGATTATACCTTACATGTACTCTTAAAACACTAAATACAAAATTCTTTTCACGACTTCAAGAATCTCCTAAAGTATGTCATACTAACACGAATTTAGAAATAGATATCCTAATGAAATATAGAATTGATGCAGCATGCCTCATGCTCCTTAGTGAACATTTGATAGGGGAGTAACCCCTAATTTACCTCTTAGATACTCGAAAGAATCCTTAGGTAGTGGATATGTAAATATATTAGCCAGTTGGTCCTTTGAATTCACATATTCTAACTTCACATTCTTCTCTTGAACTTGTTCTCTCAAGTAGTGATACTTGATAGAAATGCGCTTGGCCTTTAAATGCATAACTGGGTTATTTGATATGTTAATAGCACTTGTGTTATCACAAAAAATATTAACCGGATCTATGACCTCTTCTTGCATACCTTCAAGTAATTTATTAATCCATACTATGTTTTCACTATTCATAGCAGCAACAACATATTCAGCCTCGGTAGTAGACTATGAAATATAACTTTGTTTCTTGCTCAACAATGTAACCAATCTTTCACCTAGAAATAATGATCCTCCACTAGTAATTTTTATGTCATCAACATTTCCATCCCAATATACATTAGTGTATACTTTCATATCAAAAGTGCCTCCTTTCTTGTATAGTAACCCAAACTCTTATGTGCCTTTCAGGTATCTCAAAATCCTTTTTACTGTAGACATATATGTTTCCTTCATATTAGAAGAAAATATTGCAACAATTCCAATAGCATGTGCTATATCAGGTCTGTTGTGAACAACATATTGCAATTTACCAATCATGGATTGGTAAAGAGTATTATCCAACTCTTGTGTTTCATCCTCTTTAGATAATTTACATCTAGTAACCATTGGTGTTCCAACAGGTTTGGAATCTTCCATACCAAAATTTTTAAGAATATCTTTGATATACTTGGATTGTGTAATTTAGATTCCTCTAGAAACCTTTTCTATCTCTAGACCTAGAAACAACTTAACCTTTCCAATCATTAACATCTCAAACTCTTTTCTCATCTCATCAGCAAATTCTTTATATAAAGTGTCATTACCTCCAAATATAATTTCATCAACAAAAATTTCAGCAATCAAAACTTTATTATCACTATCACATTTCAAGTAGACATTATTGTTATCACTTGTTCTTTGAAATCCTATTTTGATTAGATAAGAGCGCAGTGTTTCATACCATGCTCAAGGTTCTTGTTTCAATCCATATAAAACTTTATGTAACTTACATACCTTGCTGTTGTTTGTGTTCTCAATGAATCCCTCTAGTCTCTCAATGTATACATCTTCCTCAAGTATTTTATTAAGAAATGCATACTTAACATCCATCTAATAAAATTTGAATCCTTTGTAAGTAGCATATGCTAGAAATGTTCTAACTCCTTTCATCCTAGCAACACGTACAAAATTCTCTCCATAGTTAATTCCTTCTTCTTGTGCATAACCTTTGCAAACCAATCTAGCTTTATTTCTGATAACTTCTCTGTGCTCATTCAGTTTGTTTCTGAAAATAGACTTAGTACCAATCACATTTTTGTCTTTAGGCCTAGGTACTAAAGTCCATGTTTTGTTATTCTCAATTTGATCATACTCTTCTTTCATAGATTTCATCCAATCCTCATTATCTAGTGCTTCCATAACTTTCTTCAGCTCAAATGAAGATATCAAACATGTATTGTCTCTGGCCTTTCTCCTTGTCATCACTCCAGCTTCCTTATTTTCAATAATCTTTCTCAAGGAATGGTTCCTTCTCACATACTTTGCCAAAATAGGCTCGGTAAGTCTCGGTTCATCAATATCAACATTCAGTTGTGGAACTTCTTGTACATCTTCTTCCTCGGTAAGTTCTCTCGATAAAGTTTTAGGTGCATCATGTTGTACATATACAAACTTTTCATAATCATCAGGTTCCTTCTTACTGTCTTCTTCATTCCTTTCTAAAAATTCATCAATTCTCACATTTGTACTTTCCAAGATTTTGTTAGTAACTTTAAAGGATAAATATGTGTGAATTGTTTTGTGTTGTTATGGGTGATTATAAATTTAATGTGTATTGTAGGAATAATGAAGAAGGTAAGATTGTCCTCTTAATCCCATGTTTCATAAAGGGAAGATCCAAATTGATTAACCCTAATGAAAGAATCAATGCATAAATTAATCAACCTATTAAGGATAGGGATAAAGAGAAACCCTAACTTATGTTTTATAGAAGAGAGTATGTAATAGATTTAGGAAGATAAAAAAAATTTAATTGAAATGAATTGAAGACAAATACTAACTTCAAAATGCTATAGATTTTAAGAATGTTGTTTTCAAGTGTCTACACTAAGTTTCTAGAAAATCTGCAACCAGATCTGGAATAGCAACACAAAGACAAAGAAAACCCATAAATCTTTTCCCGGTCTAGCTCAGTTTTGATTTTGACCCTCAAGTCAATGTCACCTTTGACCTAGAATTTCTGATTGTGACCAAAAGAGAAATGTTGATTCTGAACCAGAAATCAATGTCACCTTTGACCCAAAATTTTTGATTCTGACACAGAACAGAATGTCAACTTTGACCCAAAATCTCTGACAGAAAATTTGTTTCTAGATCCTGATAGTTCACTGAAAAGGGTATCTCGATTTGAACTTCAATTTGATGTTCCGAACCTGTCCCTACAAGAAAAATGGTTTGTTTGTTAGGGGGGAGGGGTTTGCCTTGGTCAAACCTCATTTTTGGAATTAACCTGAAAATATAATTGAAATTCCATAAGTAAAACAAAGTAAATGAACAAATTCACCTTGCTTGTATAGAAATCCTTGTGGCGGATTTGAATCTGTGGATCCATAAGTATGTATACACCAAATGGATGTATAATGTAGAATGTAGAATGTGGGATGTCTCAAATCAATTTTTTGTAGATCTTCAACACCAATCTTGAATGGATCTTAGAATAGGAAGAAGGTTGGAGGAATGTGGATAGAGAAATCTTCAACAAGAAGGCTTCATAGAGATTTTAATCCTTCAATGGCTACCAATGGATCTCCTTGATAAATTGAGTGCTTGAAGATGCTTTAATTCTTGGAAGCTTGAGTGTATATGATTTCTTCAATAGATAATTCATGGAGATTTCTTTTTCAAGTCTTATATTTTTCTTTCTTCTTGTATCTTTCTTCTTGTGTCTTTCTTAGAGAAAATGAGAGGAGAAAGCTTCCTTATATGTGAATCTAAGGTACAATCTTCTAGAGAGGCTTACATAGGAGAATTAAATTTCCATTAGACCTATATCCCTCAAAGAGGACCTATATTAAATATAATTTCAAGAGTCTAATGACATTAATTTACCATTAGTATTCAAAAAATACTTTTGGTAAGCATACACCAAAAGACAAGGATAAGTGCCAACCGAAAATCAGATATATAGAGATCACTGAAAATGACGAAAATCAGATATATAGAGATCACTGAAAATGACTAAGTGCAAAGAGAACCGATGACACAACTTTGTGTGTGCACCAAAAATGAAAAGATAGAAGGATAAAGAGTAACCCAATAGAGGAACCTGACATGTAGGATACAGTGTAGACCGAGAGATAGTTAAAGAGAAAACTAACAAAACAAAACTGAAAGATAGTCAACTGACTTAAGAGCATAACCAGCCGTCAGAAACTGAGAGTCATTTACAGCCCGCAAAAAGTGGATCTAAATTCCATGTCAGATAAACCATTCTTGATCTATTTATAGAATCTTGATTTTTTTTTAAAACCATATCTTTAGGGACAAGAAACATGAATGTAAGTGCTTTAATTAGTCTAACTGATTTAAAACACATAGACTAGGAGATCTAGGTAAAAGTTTGTAAACTTGATCTTAGAGTTAACATTTTCATTCGTGAAACTAAATGAATTCAATTCATCTTATAAATAGATGATGCAATCATTCATTATTGAGAGGATGTGAAGAGAGAGGAGAACATGAATGAGGTATATGAGCACATCTATGGATTAGATTGAAAGTTTCAAGAACTAGAACAACAAAAGGTAAATTTGGTTACCAGAACCAAGAACAGAGGCTACCGAGAATCATAGGTATTATTCAATCACAATTAGGTGATAACATTTTTTCATGTAAACTTAAATGGATCTATATCAGCAATAGAAGATTGCATTTACTAGGTCAAATTGTAATTTGCTATCATTCTAACAAGTGGAGAAAAGTGTAAAAATCCTTCCAAGGAAGGTGGATTTAACAGTCCAACTACAAGTCTCTTAACCGAGTGTACACTCAATAGTGTTGATAAAGCTCCTAACAGAGTAGACTTTAATAGGTCTCCCATGATACTCTTAACAAGGTATATCATCAGAAGTGATCAAATTGTAAGCATTAACTAGCCCCTTCCAATCTACAAATAGTGAAGATTTTGTGGGTGCCATCTTCACCGCAGTTTTCACTTCCTAACAGGAGTTTTCTATGATATCATATCTTGTGTTATGTGTCAATTACTTTCATGAATGTTTCTATGAATGTTCACATGTATGTTAAGTTAATGAATTGATATAACTCACATCAATATAGTATAGATCAGATTTTTTGGATGTACAATTGATTACACAAAGGTTAATTGATAAAAGGATACAAAAGTTTTAGAGGTACTAATTCACCCCTCCCCTCTCAGTACACAATTCCCATTAATCCCAACAATTGGTATTGGAGCTAAGTCTCTTCTTGGAAAGGTTAAAGGCTTAAGAGAAAAGATCATACAATGGAGAAGTACAGACTTGATAAGAATATTGAAAATAAGAAGCTAGAAATTCAAATGTTCTATGAACAGTATAAAGAAGATAAAATCAATATGAGATAGCTATTATATGAAAGAAAGAATATGGAATCTCACTATAATGAGACAGATTATCATGAGAAGACATACCAGATTTCTTTGAATCTTCAAGATCAACTACAAGAAAAGCATTAGATACATCAGAAGAAAGCATCACAAGCCTAACCAAAATCAATCTACATCTAGCTGGACAAGTTAAATCTCTACAAATCGGTCAAGAGACACAAAAGGTAAGGATGATTGATGTCATGAACAATGCTAGACAAGATAAGAAAGAAAGAACACTAGCTATTGATGATAGAAGAAAGATTACAGAAAAGCTACAAGAAAAGGAGTCTGAAATACAAAGACTTACAGAGCATCACCATGAGATTACAAATCAGATTATTCTTAAGAGTCAAGAGGAAAATAGAATAAATGGTTAAGTCGTTGAAATAATAGAAGCTATCAGTGAACTGAGGGATGAGAATGAAAATTTGAAACATGAAATAAGAATTCAAAAACAACATAATGAAATTATCAAGAAAGTTGAGGAAATCAATAAAAGAATGGATGATTTTCTTGAAGGAAAATGAAGAGTCCACAACAATACTGGTCTAGGTTTTACCAAGAATGGAGAATCATCGAATCAAATTGATCCAAATAATGTCTATGAAAATCCAAGACCAGAAAGCTGACATGCAATCACTATGGAAAGAAAGACCATACATCAAATGTATGCAGAGGCAAAATGAAAGGTATTCCTAAATCCACATCTTCATTCATAGGATTATATTATAAACATAACAAGAAAGGACATAAAGCATATGAATGTAAGTCAGAGATGAAACAACCAAAGAAGGAAACCTACATGGACAAATACTATCCTACATGCAAAATGAATGGGTACACAAATCTTGAATGCTGGAAAAAGAAAAGACAAGCATGGAAGCCTAAAGGTCAAGAAACTCCCTATCAACCGAAAAGAGTTGGTAACTAGTATGTATGGGATTACAATACTTGGAAAAATTGTACAGCATGTGGAAGATTTGGTCACATTGCTGCAAACTATATGAGATAGTGGACTGGAAAGTCTAGAGGCTGGACTAACCCCAGAATGGCATGCGTACACTATCATAAAGTTGGTCATCTTAAGAAAGACTGTAGATACTGAATGATAGAAACCAGCACATATCCCAATGGAAATACCATTGAAGACATCTGGAGAGAAAGAGACAAAATGTGGAGGAAAGCTTCAAAAAATGTTGAAGTTGGACCAAGAAATACAAATGGTGACACCCCATCCAATGGATTCAGTGACATCACCACCCCCACCTAAGCAGAACAAGTAAGTATGGAACTGCATTAAACTATGTGTTATTTTTACATCAGTTCTATAATATGTTGATTAAATGCCAAATTAGCATAAGTAAAGATGCATCATGGTATTACTTGTCAAAATCTGTGATAACTATGCTATTAGGTATACATACTGAAACCCGTTAGTATACACTCAAAGCTAAGACTTCCTGCACTTACCGAGAAGCATCAGATAACATAAGAAAGCAAAGTTGCTAAGTGTAAATTGAGCCTCGCTGGTAACCAAGCAAAGTGAACAATTGTTTGCGACACTGAAACCCGTCGGTAAAAGTGAAGAGTTGAACAAACACTCCAAAATGTCATGTTGTCACAGAAGGAAAGTGAATTCTTCACCAACAAACTCTGTCTTCACACACCGAGGAGTTGGTAAGCATTAATGACATTCATTTCAGGTCAAACAACTATAAAAGGGCAATGAAACAACTCATTGTTCACCACGACCAGAGTAGAGAGATGAAGAGCGATTTTTGAGCAGAAAGCAATAGGATCACAGAGTGACCACAACTTGACATAGAGCACTCCTAGAAGATCATAAATCTTTGCTAGTATAGACAGTAAGTTCTACAGAATTGACAACTNTATTTTGCGTATTTCACATAAAGCCCTAAATTTGAAAAATGACCATGACTTTGAGAACTATGAAATCCAAGAACACCAAGAAGGATGAGTTCAACCTCATCAAGAATTCAGCATGTTAGTAACCAAACTACAAGATTCATCCTAAGGTTGCCTCACAACCCGACGATGCTAGAGGATTCTCATGAATATCAGCTAGGGTTTTAATCATAGAATATGTATGATCATTCATACACTGTAAGATTGTAGAAATTAGGGATTTGGAAGTTGAACAAGCTTATAAGAAGTTATGCAATGAAGATGGATCATTGAAAGATGAACATAAACACATTCAAGTGAAAGGCTCACTAATGCCCTAATGTTCATGAAGATTTTCAAAACTAAGTGGATTCGATTAGTACTAAGCCAAATGCATAATCACAAGCTATGGCTTGATGAACCGAAGATGATAACCTGAGATGTTATCCATGCAGTCACTGGTTACCCTATAATCAAAAAGGTGAAAGCGCTAAAGCATCCACCCAAGGCTGAAACTGAGCAGAAAGAGGAAGTTGAACAGGAGGAAGAAACTGAAGGATAGGTACCTATCAGTGAATTTGAAGAAAAGGATGACTCCAAGGCTATAGAGTCCAATTTACCACCTCCTCCACCAACCAAGAAGCCAAGGACCACAGCTGCTTCAAGAACAAGAAGCCAAACATCTAAGGATTCAACTCCTTCACCTTTGAAGAAAGGAAGAGTAATAACCTACAAGAGGAAAGTAGCCACACTGAAAAGAGGGGAAAACAAAAGAATAAGGAAGCTTATAAGAACCCAAGAAGACATTGAAGACACCAAGAAAGATGAAGCTGCAGAGGCAGAAAATGTCAAGGCTAAAACTCTATAAAGCATTGATGACATATGAAAATCTATTGCAAACTTAGGATCTATTACAGATTATAAGATTAGAAGATGGTTGAAATTAGATCCAAAAGATCAAAATAAAATAGAAGATGTCATGATAGCAAAAATGTATAAATTCAAATATGTACCAATACAATTTGAAGGTAGTATGGTACCAAGGGAACTCTTGGACAAACTATATGCAAGATGGTCATTTACATTGAAGAATGAGAAGGAAATAAGAGAAAGAGTATGTGTTACTCTCATGCCTTCTAAATACAAGAAAGAAGAAATTGATGATATGATGGAGAAACACAAAAAGGAATTCTCATCGAAGTTGAGAGCCTATAAATTTCTTGAAGGGAGGCTGATAGAAATTGGAAAAGAGAGCCACAAGAAATGGTGTAAAATTCTAAATAGACCTATTGAGGAAGAAAACCCTGACAAAGACCTACAATAGAAAGATGTTGATAAGGAAACTCAAGAACAGATTTTAATCAAAGATGCAGAAGATGACACATCAGTTGAGTTGAACAAGGAAGAAGAAGACAGAACTGGCAACAAAAATATGGATGTTGCAAATGAATCATGGCCAGACACCACAAATGACAACATTGTGCATAAAAATATAATTTACATTACCGATGATCCAGTAGAAGGAATAAATAAGGATAAAGATGTCAATATAAAAAAGGACACAACTGATGAGAAGGACACAACAGTTAATACTGCATAGGTGAACATTCCAGGCAATATGCCAATATTGATACATGCTATCAATATTATGCAAGAAAAAGACAAGTCACCTAAAAAAGATACTCCCGAGGATGCAAGGGAAGAGGAGAAGAAAGACAACACCGATGATTAGAAGGACATCGAAGACACTCAAATAGTAACTGATACTGATAAGATTACAGGAGGAGATTCAAAACAAGAAGATGCAAACACAAAAGAGAAGAATGCAGAAACAAAGAGAGATGAAGTGCATAAGGACACCAATGAAGGAAATAAACCTAAAGATGGAACTCCTAAGGATACCAAAAAATTTGATACTGATAATGTGAAGGTTAATGTGGTTACATCTACAGACACCCGACAAGATGAAACTGATACAAAGCAAAAAAAGAAGCACAGCAGGTCACTTCATCAAGCACAACTGACAAAGCCGATAAATTGGCAATGGTTTTACATTCTAGTGTAACACAAAAGAAGAAGAATAAGTTGGAGGTCACCTTGGATGAAATCACTGAGATACCAAAATGTGACCCAACTACACTTGATTTTGAATCATTACAAGAATATGGTGAAATATGCCAAAGGAAGGCATTACAGGAGAAGCTGAAGAAATAGCACTAAGACTCCATGGTACTAGAAACACCATGGGACATATTGCACCAAATTGTACCCAATGTTGATATTGATCAGAACAAGCCAATTCTTAATCAATTAGCCACTCTCACCAAAGAAATAACAACACAGAATATTGTAGTAGAGAAGGAAATTGAGGAGAGAGCAGAGCTAAAGTACCAACATAAGCTTATTGAGAACATCAACTAAGAAGTGGCATTCAACAAGGTAAAGCTTTCAGAATTCATTACTGAATTAGATCCAATTATAACTGAACCTATTTCCTTGATTCAACAACTGAGCACATTGGAAAATTTAACTAAAGAGAATAGTGACAACATAGCAAAATTAGATACAGATCTAGCTAATAGTGCTCAAAGCTTAAACACCGATGGAGACAATGCAATTAAGTGGCATTATGAAAATATCATTGAAATAAAAAGGTTAAGGTAGGAACTGTGGGAAGCAGAGACACACTTCAGGGAAGAATTAACTGAGCTCCAAGCTCAAATTCTACCTAATCTAACACTGCTCCAATAGCACATAATTTCAGCAAGGCAAGTGATAGAAACTCCCAAGATGTCTGTAGCAGACAACATCTATGACATGCACTCCAAGATCACACTCAAGCACATGGCTCTTGAGAAATTAAAGGAACAATGGGAGAGAATTATGGAATACATGAAGTCTTCACACTCCCACATTTTTGATAAAATATAAGGTATAGACCTTTGCCCTTAATATCAAAAAAGGGGGAAAATGATATGAGTACTATACTGTAAAAATGGAAATGGAAAATGATATGTATTTGTGTATTCATATGGGAAAATGATATATGAAAATGATATGTATATGTATTTACAGAGGGAAAGATATCATATGTACAGATATACCGGCATATACATAGGGGGAGTCTTGAAATGACTAAGGATTATATATGTTGTATATACTTAACATTTTGTTAGTATTTTGCACATATCAGTTTTTTATACTAATGTCAAAGTGGGAGATTGATGACATTAATTTTCCATTAGTATGCAAACAAAACTTTTGGTAAGCATACACTGAAAGAAAAGGATAAGTGCAAACCAAAAATCAAATATATAGAGATCACCGAAAATGACTAAGTGTAAAGAGAACCGACGACACAACTTTGTGTGTACACCGAAAATGCAAAGAAAAAAGGATAAAGAGGAAACCAATAGAGAAACCCAACATGCAGATACAATGCAGACTGAGAGATAGTTAAAGAGAAAATAGACAGAATAAAACTGAAAGATAGTCAACTGACTTCAGAGCGTAACCGACCGTTAGAAACTGACAGTCAGTTACAGCCCACAAAAAGTGGATCTAACTTCCACATTAGATAAAATATCCTTGATCTATTTATAGAATCTTGATTTGTTTTTGAAACCATTTCTTTAGGGAAAAGAAATATGAATGTAAGTGCTTTAATCAGTGTAACTGATTTAAAATACATAGACTAGGAGATCTAGGTAAAAAGTTGTAAATCTGATCTTAGAGTTAACATTGTTATCTATGAAACTAAATGAAGTCAATCCATCTTATAAATAGATGATGCAATCATTCAATATTGAGAGGATGTGAAGAGAGAGGAGAACATGAATGAAGCATACAAGCACATCTATGGATTAGATTGAAATTTTCAAGAACCAGAACAGCAAAAGGTAAATTTGATTATCAAAACCAAGAATAGAGGCTACAAAGAATCAGAGGTATTATTCAATCACAATTAGGTGATAATATTTTTTCATGTAAACTTAAATGGATCTGTATCAGAAATAGTAGATTTCATTTACCAGGTCAAATTGTAATTTTCTATCATTCTAACAAGTGGAGAAAAGTGTAAAAATCCTTTCAAGGAAGGTGGATATAATAGTCCAACTACAAATCCCTTAATCAAGTGCACACTCAATAGTGTGCTAAAGCTCCTAACATAGTAGACTTTAACAGGTCTCCATATATACTCTTAACAAGGTAGATCATCAGAAGTGATCAAATTGTAAGCCCTAGCCAACCCCTTCCAATTTGCAAATAGTGAAGATTTTGTGGGTGCCATCCCCACAGCAGTTTTTACTTCCTAACAGGAGTTTTCTGTGATATCATATCTTATGTTATGTGTCAATTACTTTCATGAATGTTCACATGTATGTTAAGTTAATGAATTGATATAACTCACATCAAGATAGTATAGATCAGATTGTTTGGATGTACAATTGATTGCTCAAAGTTTAATTATTTTTGTATACAAAATTTTTAGAGGTATTGATTCACCCCTCCCCTCTTAGTATACAATTCCCATTAATCCCAACAGAGTCATCATTTCAGAACCCAAAATAGCTGACTCATAAGTGGGAATTAAACTATTCCAAAGCCTGACATCCAAAAACCCTGGAAACTTGAAATCTGGACCTTGGGTCAGAATCAAGGTCAATTCTAACCTAGGTCAAGGTTGAGGTTGACCTTGACCCAGAAAGGTCAAATTTTACCCTGAGGTCAAAAATATTAGTTTTTAAGTTTAGGATGCCAAAAATAGGCTGAGAAAAGTAGGAAATGGGGTAGAATAGGGGGGAAAGCCAGATCCAAGTCAGAGACCCATTCAAGGTGCTTGACATGACCCCAAACCACTTACTCAAAAGGCTAAACTAGTCCACAATGGAAGTGCTTCCATTTTCCAACTATAAATTTACCCCCCACTTTAGCAAGAGTATGGACTCAATGCAAACTCCTTGTAAAGGAAGTCATGAAGAAAAGATAATCTTATTGAAATCAAAAGGGACAAAGGAATCCTCAAGCCCCCAAGGATGTAAGTCTTTATAAACCCTAAGATCATGATAAGAGAGATATCGCTAGTTAAACAGAAAAAGAGAGATGGTGTGGTTACCTCACCTAATGAGAACTTATGTCCCATTGTAAACTACACAAGGAAATAGTGCAACTGGAAAGATAGAGTCGAACTGCCTAGTGAATGTGGCTACTCACTAGTCAACCCATGAGGGAGATCCAATCTTAAGGACACCTTCTGACCTTAAGGGATCAAAACATTGTAAATTGAAACTGGAGGGATCAAGGGATCCATGTAAATTTAAAATGGAGGGATCAAGAGATCCTATAAGGTAAAAATACATGCTTTAAGGATTAGTCTTTAATCTATAAAGGGAAAAAAAATTTAATGTTGAAAAATATTTTGAAAGTGTGTGTGTGCAAAAAGTGAGTAGAGCGTATGCCCCCACATTAAAATCATTGCTAACACTTTAACAGGAGCAATGGCTTTAACAAAAACATAAACAACTCTACTGATCATGTTTCCACTGTGAGATGCCCCCAAATGAAGACAAATCAAGGGAAATACCACATAAACATACAAAGAATACATAAGGGATCTACCTACTGTGGGGTCAATATGATCATAAGATAATATGTATATATGTGGGGTATATATATCAAAGAAAGTAGAACTACAATCACAATAGAGGAAATAAAATGAAAGAGTTATCAAGAAGAGTCTTTTCGGACCACAACATGGAGACCAAAAAGAATCAGTGCTACCATGTCGCGGATCCAAGCGAACTACACAAGGAAAACATTTACGAATAATAGCACAAGTACAACATAACATGAAAACAACATATAGAAGAGTAAAGATACATATAAAGGAATTGTACAATAGGTTTGATTCCTTTATCACCTTGCACCAACAAAGTAACAAGGGTCATATAAAATAATCTAACAAATATTTAGCAATCACATTACAGGAGAAGCACAATACAGTAGGCAAACACAAAAAGGACTACCATGAAGGACAAGCCAATCAAACACATCACCTACTCTCCCCATCTCAGTTTATATCACTTATGGAAGGTGGGAAACTTGCAAGATGTACTATATCCAATACAGTAGGAGTAATAGCCAATTCCAAACAAGGATCCTCTTGAGAATCATGATGTTCGATACTAGGTGTAATTATCAATTGAGTTGAAAGTATATGAGGTAAATCAGTATCAAGATCAATGGTCTCATATTAATCACTTGGATCAATAGGATCATCAAGATTATCTTCCTCATCAAGATTAATTAAAATACGATATAAGATGCGGATAGAATCATCATAATCAGTCATCTTAACATCATTACGAACATTAACTTCCTCCAACACATCAGGCATAGGTTGGTAAAAAGAGGTAAATAATTTTGAATAACAGAGGCACGGGCCCTAGCATTATCCCTACACTTCTTACGGTGTTGATTAGCATATTTTTTACATTTTTCTTTGTTTGACACATGTTGAGAACTAGGAGGAATAACAACTAGTTCCTTCACAGGTTTTATAGGAGGATTAGTAGGACTCTTAGTAGGCTGAGAAGTGACACTGGGAGGTTGAGTAACAAAGCTGGAAGTAATGGATAAAGGAGGTATAGAAGGAGTGGGAAAAAGACCATGGTTAAGATATATCTGAGGCATGCTTAACTTGACAATATTGCAATGTTTATAGGCTTGATATGAATGAAAAAGGTTATCAGTGTGAGGAGGACATGGATTAGGTAATGAAGGCCAAAAGAAATAAAGATTAGCACAATCTCTAGGCCTAGAAGGTTGATACAAACTATTATTAATCATTTTCACTTCTCCATTATGAATTAACTTAATACACTTATGAATAGGAGAAGTGATAGCATGCATAGCAGTTAACCAAGGCAAACTAAATTTGACTTGAAACTGATTAGAAGTAGGAACGACAATGAAAGTAGTATCTACAACTTTACCACAAAGTTCAAAAAGCAAGTTAATAGAACCAAGTGAAGGATAGAGGAAACCATTACAAGTTTGGATCCATGCATCAGATGTATCATAACAATCACATTGTTGTTAGTAATAAATGAGAGGGGGGGGGTGAATCAGTGGCCTCAAAAATTAATCCTTAAATCAACCCTTAAAACTTATAACCAAAAATTATGTCTCTAGTTATCTTCTATCCTACAAGATGACTGCCTTGAAATACTTATATCATTTTTCTACTTGTCAAATTGCTTTGTAAATCTCTCTTTTGTATGATTACTAATAAGCAGTCATCTATTTACTAAAACATAGTAAATATGTAGAGTATATCGATCAATCCAGAATTGCATATGTGAAATGTAAAATAGTAAAGTAATGAAACATAAACACATAACACATGGATTTTTAATGTGGAAACCCTGTTAAGGGAAAAACCACTGGGACCGGTACCCCAAATTTTCACTCTTCTGAAGTGAGCCCTATTAAGAGCCAACCCTATTAAAGGTTACAAACACACTATTAGGTGTGACCTTGTTAGAGGATTGAAGAGATAGTTTTTCACCTAGTATCTGGCATCTAATGCTACCATCCTTGATCAAACACTCACTTGGCCTGCCAATAGGTGTCGGGCATATCCAATGCTACTTTCATGATCAAAATTTTTAATACTCCTTGGGATGTATCTCAATTGTAAAAGACTTTTAAGTCCTGCTCGGTTAAGAGACTTGATGCTTCAATGGTTAAACTAAAAAACTAATGATTTCTTCATACATACAACTCAATTTTATATTTTCAGATCTATTGTAAGTTCATTAGCTCTCTAATCAATATAATCAATTATGTACCTTTTCTCCACACTTCTATACTCTGTGATGTTGTCTCACTGTTCATCGGTGTCTGTAGAATCTAGCTCTTTCTTTAGCTTGTTTGATCAGGACTAAATGAAGACTTTCTTCTTCTACAGATTTTCTTTAGCATTTTTCCTCTTCTCTTGTTCACCTCTCCCACACATTTCCCATTCGTAATGAATTGGTTTTGTCTCTATATAGACATGTTTTACCTTTTCTTTTCTTTCTTTATTCTTGGCATGATCCACAATTCTCACGAATAGATTTAAAGCAAACTCCAGTTTTATCTCAAAGAGATCTTCTTGCCAACTGGACAAATAAGCTTTAAATCAATTACTTATCTCCATCTTTATCTGGATGATCAAAACAATGATAAGTATCTGTCAATTCTATCTTTAGCTTCTTGGCAGCTAAGCATTTTGTCATTTTATAAACTCTTTGTTCTATCGATCAACACTTCAGTTAGTCATCAGTGATAACTGACTGTTCCATCGGTGTGACTTCAATTGTCATTGAGATATCTATCCTTGTCTTTTTCATCGGGCAACACTAAAATTCTTTCCATCGGGTTACTCTATGTTTTACTCGTCAGGAAACATTGTAACTTTGCTCGTTGGTAATGTTGTGCATTTGCTCGTCAGGTAACACTGTGACTCTGCTCTTTTACTTTATCCATCGGTATGCACTATGTCGGTGTGAACTCTCTCAGTGTATATATTCACTTAGTGAATACTTGACTTATATGCATTACTGATAACATAGCCTTTGATTCATTAGTTCTTTGAATTCTTTGGCAGTATTTCCATGACCATGCAGATTATATCAAGTTGACATCAATAACAATATAATACATTAACTGATTTAATGCCTTGCATGATCATCAACTTAACATCTTCAAACATTCAATTAGTTACATGTCATCACTCTCTCCCTTTTGCATTGATGGAAACATACTACATTATCATACTATACTATTGCTAATATAATATGAAATATACAGTTTCATCAAGCTTTTCTAATGTAACTTTTACAAATGTCTAGCTATCAGTAAGCTCAAATAGCTTAGATTTTATTCTTACAGCTTTCTTTCTGTCTTCACTCCCTTCACTAGATAGATGTAGAATCTTTCTTTCTCTGATGTGATGTATTCTCCTTCTATGTCAAACTCTCTCCCTTTGACTATTATCTGTTCTTTTGATGTCTTTTGTCAGTAATTTTCTTCCTTTGTGTGTACTCTCCCTTTCTTGTTACATCTCTCCCTTTGGATACTTCGATGGATATGATCTCTCCCCTGAGTTGATAATGGATATAATATCTCCCTTTATCAGTATGATAATGAGATATCTCTCTCCCTTTGACAACAATGCCAAACAAACATATTTTCAAACAACCTTTTGACAGTGATGCCAAACAGATCCTTTCTATCGATAATATATTCCTTGAATTTCTCAATCCATCGGTAATAACTCTGGTGCTCAGATTAGATAAATACCTTGTTATGTATAGATTTATCTTTGAAGTCCATCTCTTTGCTTACATCAACATGAATGATTTTCTTATAATATGTAGGCTGATGCATCCTTCTAGTCATCTTACTGAGTAGTGGACAAGGGTCTGACCCCTAGTCTCTTTCTCAAGTACTCAAATACATCCTTGGGCAATGGATTGGTGAAGATATCATCCAATTGTTCCTTTGATTGCACATACTCAAGTATCACCTCCTCTACTTGAACTTGTTCTCTTAAATAATGATACTTGATGGAAATATGCTTTGTTTTAGCATGCATGATTGGATTCTTGGAAATGTTTACTGCACTAGTATTGTCACAATAGATAATTACTGGTTCTAGAATTTGCATATGCATACCTTCTAGTAATTGTTTGATCCATGCAATATTTGAGCGATTTGTAGCAGCAGCAACATACTCTTCCTCTATAGTTGACTGAGAGATGCATCCTTGCTTCTTGTTGATCCATGTGACAAGTCTGTCACCCATAAAGAATGCTCCTCCAGTTGTGTTCTTTTAGTTGTCAATGTTTCCAGCCCAAACAATGTCAGTAAAGACCTTAAGTTAAAATTTTCCTTCTCTTCTATACCATAAGCCATATTCCTTGGTATTCTTCAGATATCTTAGTATTCTTTTCATAGCAGTCATATGTGATTCCCTGGGATTAGCAGAAAATATAGCAACTATTCCTACTGCATGTGCAATATATGGTCTAGTATGTACAACATAAATGAGTTTTCCAATCATTGATCTATACAAAGTCTAATTTACCTCTAATGACTTTTCCTCCTTTTTCAGCTTGCATCCAGTTACCATTGGTGTTCCAACTGGTTTGGACTCTTTCATCTTGAATATTTTCAGTACTTCTTTGATGTACTTGGATTGTGTAATGAAAATACCTTCATCTTGTTGCATGATCTATAGACTAAGAAAGAACTTGATCTCTCCAAACATAGACATCTCAAACTCTTTTCTCATTTCATTTGCAAATGATTTTCATAGCATATCATTGCCTCCAAATATGATGTCATCAACAAATAGCTCAACAATCAAAATGTTAGCATCAGTATCTTCCTTCAAATAAAGATTTCCATTTTCACTAGTCCTTACAAATCCAATACTTATAAGATAGGAATGAATTCTTTCATACCAGGCTTGGGGTGCTTGTTTCAATCCATACAAGGCTTTGTGTAGCCTACATACCATGTTTCTCTTGTCTGGATCAACAAACCCTTCTATTTTCTCAATGTATACCTCTTCTTCAAGTATTTTATTTAGGAATGCAGACTTGACATCCATTTGGTATACCTTAAAGCCTTTATATGCAGCATAAGAAAGTAGTATTCTTACTCCTTCTAGCCTAGCAATGGGTGCAAAGGTCTCTCCATAGTCAATCCCTTCTTCTTGTGCATACCCCTTGCATACTAGACTTGCCTTATTTCTGGTGACTTCTCCATTCTCATTCATCTTATTCCTTAATATCCATTTGTACCGATGACATTCTTATCATCTGGTCTTAGTACTGTATGTGTTAATTTTGGCCTTGTTAATCAACCACACACTTCAACATAGTCCTCCTTCACCAGGTACATACAAGACTGAATATGAGATTATTCATCTTATCTGCCTGCATGATTCGACCTGTTGCCTTCTATCTAGACGGGGTTTTGAAATTGCTCTCAGAATGAGAGTCTCACAACCATGGACCAATCTAAGAACAAAGGATTTATCATGATGAATGCAATACAATGCAAGATTATTCTAAGAAATGAAAGATGTGAGATAATCTAAACATGATTGCTAAATGCCAGTATTCTAGAAATTGAAGTTATACTATTGCAAAAATGAAGTTATTCTATATGAAGCATGACAATAATTTAGTATTCTAACAATGCATATTTTTTCTAAGAATTCAGGAGATAATCAGGCGATAATCAGGAGGTTTTGAATGAAGAATGAGAATTCTTTTATAGATTCTGAAAGGATCAGAATAGAAACTTTCCTTTTTGAAATAAAACAAATAGAAAAGCCAATGAAAAACAGAAAGCTTTATTTAAAAAGAATTCAATAAATTGTTTTATTCCTGCTTTAACTGTTTTCTTTCTTTGATTTAATATTGTTTTATTTGAATTTAATTGTTTTATTTCTCTTTAAAGCACAATTAGTTCAAAGTTTCCATTTCTGAATAGAAATAAGATTTTTGAGTGAATATCCAATTAATTAAATAAATATGACCTCATAATTGCTTTTTCTCAATTATCTGAATAATTAAATTCAATTATTGAAATAAGGATATTTATTTAATAATTAAATATTATTTAATTCCTTTTTCA
>MU226310.1:216578-242613 GCA_018584345.1 Thuja plicata
CCATTAAAGGTGATTGACATGTCCCTAAACCACTTACTTGGAAGGCTAAACCATTCCACAATGGAAGTGCTTCCATTTTTTGACTATACAGTAACCTTGTTCAAACATTTGTATGCTTTACTCTTTGTAGAATATCCTAAGAATATCCCTTCATCTCCTTTTGAATCAAACTTTCCTTCTCTATAATCTTTCAGAATATAATATTTTCTCCCAAATATTTTAAATTAAATAACATTATGCTTGTGATCATACCAAATTTCATAAGGTGTCTTGTTGGTACCTTTCTTCATTTGTACTCGATTCAATGTGTAAACAACAGTACTCACAACTTCCCTCCAGAAGCTCTGTGAAACTCCTTTTTTAATCATCAATGTCCTAGAAAAATCAACAATGGATCTATTCCTTCTCTCAGCAATCCCATTCTATTGTGGTGTCCTCGGTGTTGAAAGTTTTCTCTTTATACCATTCTCATTACATAACAGTGTAAACTCAATAGAAGTAAACTCACCTCCTCTATCGGATCTCAGACATTTCAACTGTCTTCTAGTTTCTTTTTCAACTCAGGCCTTATACCACTTAAACATTTGAAATGCATCATATTTTTCTTTTAAGAACATTACAGACATCATTCTTGGATAATCATCCACAAATAAAATAAAATATATGTCTCCATAATAACCTTGAGTTCTCATCGGTCCACATAAATTAGTATGAACTAAATCCAAAATACCTTGTCTAACATAAGTCTTTCTTGAAAAAATATATTTAGTCATCTTACCCATTTGACATTCTCTACACATAGCATTCTCTGGTTTTTCAAGTCTTGGTAGTCCTCTTACTCTATTCTTCTTACTCACTTTGATTAAGTTGTCAAAATTAACATGACAAAGTCTTTTGTGTCATAACCAAACATATTCAACTTTAGAAAATAGGAAACTCTTCATAGAAGTATAAAGATAATATATATTACCTTTAGATTGTACTCTAGTAGCAATTAGATTTCTCTTCTCATCAAATACTTTCACTCTTCCATATTGAAATTCCAATCGGTGACCTTTATTGTTAAGTTGTGCAACACTCAACAAATTATACTTTAATCCTTCAACCCAATAAACATCATCACATCTTGTGTTATTTAGTAGAATTATAGATCCTTTTCCTTTCATACGGTATGGATCATCTTACCAAATCTAACATAACCTCCATTATGTTTTTTGAAGGAAATAAACTTAAGTGTGTCACCAATCATGTGATGTGAACAACCACTATCTATAATCCATGTTTCATTCTTACTTACTTGTGATATTAGGGCTCTAGGTGCTTCTTCATTAGAATCATCTTTTATAGAAACATAAACAACTTATTTTTCCTCATTACTCTCAATATAATCATCATCACTTTTTCCTTCATTAGTACTACAATAAGATTTCTTACCTTTGTTTTTGTAGTCTTTGTATCTCCTGAATCTATTTTCTCTCTTTTCCTTATCTTTCTTTTCCTCCTTATCATTCTCTGGATAGTTAGATGCAAAGTGACCAATTTTATCACAATTAAAACATTTCAAGGGAAACTTACCTTAATATTCGACTTTCCCTCTTTGTAGCCTTCTAGCTAACAAAGCTTCAAATTCTCTTTTATTCTCCTCACATTCAGTAAATAGCTCATCAAGTCCTTCAATGCAACTATAGAATTTCTCATTAGCACTGCTCAAATAACCATATCTAGTAGCATCTTCTCTAGCCTTTCCAATCTTTAACATAGACATAAATATAGATTCAACCTTAGAAATAGTAGGTACACTATCATCAAAATCATTTAAACCAAATGCAGTTTACTTACCAATAGTGTCATCTAGTGAAACATTCATCTAGGGTATAGATCTCAACTCTTGTATAGCATATACACGAATAGCATAACTCGGTAGCAGAGTTCCCAACATTTTTCTTGTAACATCATCCTCTGTTATGAGACCACTAGCTCCTTTGATAGAATTAAGAGTCTCCTTAAGTCTTGTACTATATTGTATTATGTTCTCTCCTTCCTTCATCCTCATAGAGTCACATTTTCCTCATCTCCATCATAGGTCAAAACAATTTTATCCCACATCTATTTAACAATAGTACAAACATCAAGATCATCATATTCCTGGTCGATAAGTGTAGATGCAATCTCAATCATGACTTGTGTGTGTTCATTTTTCTATCTTTGCTCACTTATAGTCAAAGGTGAAGTAGTCAGTTCTATATACTCATTCTCAAGATAGTAAAGTGCATATTCTCCTACTCCAAACACATGCAACCTCATTCTACTTTTCCATGTAGAGAAATGATCCCTATTCAGCTTTGGTGCTTCCCTCTTATATATCTTTAGATCTTAACTCAAGTCATTTAAACTTATCACTTCAGATTAACAAAGCTCTGATACCAATTATTGGTCCCACTAAGAGGGGGGTGAATCAAATAAATAAAAACTTAAACTCTTAAAACTAGACTCACTGATTCACTCGGTAAGTACTGAATACAGTAAATAACCAATTCACCAAATAATGTAAGCAAAAATCAATCATTCAAACTTAGCAACATCATATTAACACATTCACACATGATATAACTCATTGACATGGGATTTAATGAGGAAACCCAATTTGGGAAAAAAACACTATGGGAATTGTAACCCACAATAAAAATTTTACCTTCTGAAGTATGCTCGGTTAAGAACTTATCTTGTTAAAGATTACAAACATATTTAATAAATGTGACCCTATTAGGGGATTCACCTCAGATCTTTTAAGATCTTTACCCTATTAGGAGTGGCCTTGTTAGAGGTTTTCAAACACTCTTTTGGAATTTCACCTAAGTCTAGCTTTTACAAAGAGGATGGTTAAATCCACTCGGTTAAGAGTTTTCTCTATTACAAATATTAATAGGCAACACTAAAATTTGACCTGTAAAGATTAGCAACTCACTATAATTGGATCATGTCCTTTATGCTCAATTGAATACTGGCATCACATACTCCATTGATCTCTTTCTCAGTTTGTAGATTCTTTGATCTGTCTTTCTCTGTTCTGCTCGATAAATATTGTTCTTCAGCTTCTTTCCTTCTTTTCTCAATTCACCAGTTTTCTCTTCTCTGTGTGATTCTCATTCCTTATATAAACATACTTTTTCCTCTTAATCTCCTTAATTTTATTTTCCTTCCTTTACACTCAGTCGGTCGATCATCTTCTTCAAATTTCTCAACTCGGTAAACCATGTCACTTTTACCTCAAAACTTGTAACTTTTCTTGGAACTTTCACTTGTATGTTTAACCGCTTGATCTTCACCATAGATCTTCATATTGAGTTTTCCCACTCACAGATCTTGTAAAAAAATTCATTTGATTTATTTTCTCATCTATCTTGTCATTGCTTCGCATTAAATCATCATTTAATATCTATATATTGTACTCGGTAAAACTTGCTTTGCAACTCACTAACTGAATTCATCACTGCTCGTCATCTAAATTATTCTCAGTGCTTAGTTCTCAGTGCTTAGTTCTCAATAATGGTAACTAACTCACATTAAATTCTACCAAATGAATCATTCTAGCTTGGTAAAGTATCTCTTTTAGTCATAACTTAATTCATTGCAGTTCTTGACTTGATCAATCAACTATACCGATTTGATAACATCAAATATACAGTAGAAAACAACTAAAACATCATTAGCTCATCATTGACTAATTTGTATTTATCACCCATTTAACTTATCCTCTTAAGATATGGTAACACAATAAAAATCAATTAATCAATTGCTTGACATCAATGACAAAACAACAACCGATCTAACCATTTCTACAATCATGATACTTGGTATCACTCGGTCTTCATCATCTCCATCAGATAAACATTAGTTAATCAATAGAAGTAGACCATTGAGGTAGAACCTGATCAGAGAAAACTTAGGAAAGGAAGTGGTAGCAATGAATTCAAAGGTACTTGTTTGGAATGTGGTGGCACATGACATAGAGACTTTCGATGTTCTAAATGATCTAGTAAAATCTTGGGTAGATAGAATCTTGTAGCACATGAGGAATAGGCTACTGATGAAATTTTGGAGAATGTAGATGAACCTAAGATGGAAGAATCTCTTATTCTTAGGAGAGTCATGTTGAGTAGGAAGGAATCTAAACCTATACAAAGCAAGAATTTGTGTAGGACTATTTTCAAATCAAAAGGTAAATGTTGTAAGGTTTTTGTGGATTATGGTAGTACTTATAATATGGTGTTAGAAGAGATGGTATAGAAGCTTGGCTTGAAGATTCTTAAACATCCCTGTCTGATGCACTGGATGATGTGTTGGACTAATCAACAAGGCAAGATGCTCAAATTTGGTTACTCAAGGAACTATCCCTCCAAGGCACATTGGCTCCAAAAGACCCAATCCAAACCAAGGTTACCCTAAACCAATGATAGGTGTGATTTAATTTTTTTGTATAAGGACATATCATAGTGGTATTGTGGTTTCTAGGACTCTCCTTCACTCACAATGGAAAAATGTCTTCAAACTGGCCTAGAGACCTGATTGACAATCTTGTAGCCCAACAATGACCTTTTTGGCCTTCAAACTCTTTACTTTCCCAAAATACTAAAGGAACCAAATTCATATTAACACACCCTTTTGGCCATATGACAACATACCAAAAGCTTAGATACTGGTTTTTTGGACCAAATATCAGTACTACGACTTTACCCTTGTAAATACACACAAAAACTTAATGATTTTACAAAGAAACTATATCATACTCATGTCCCAGTGATCTCAACTCTTGGGTAGTGACCTAAAATTACATAAAACCTCTAAATCCAAGAGGAATTAGACCCAAACCATAAGGAACTCCAAAATCCCCAAATTAGTTACTCCAAACCCTTAAATCTAGGACCTCACCAATCTTGACCATCCACACTCTTCCTAGACCAATTGGTGGTTGATTCACCATTCATACCACCCTACAATAGCATTCCAATTATAAAAAAAGGCTATGTCCTTAAGCCCGATCTCCTGCTACTATACCTTAGCCATCAATTTCACTTGAAACCCTTCTCCAAATCAATTTGTGATCACTTCATTCCTCAAATCTCTACAAGAATTAGTATTAGAAATTATGTTACATGGTTAGTATCCTCCTTCCATGGATTATATGCCTTTGATTCCATGGAAAGGATCAAGGTTTGCAAACTAACTACAAAATGGATATAAACTTAACAAAATTAGACTTTTAACTTGTTGTAAATGATAGTACAGTCATAGAAAATGACTTTCAATGCATTGGATGGAGAGAAAAATGATCTTATATTGCTTAATATTCTAACATAAACTCAAAAAACTAAAGCAATAAGTATTTAAACCATCCAAAATGCATAAAACATCAAAGTTGCATATTTAAACTTGGATTTTATTGATATCCTTATTACAGTATGTACACTCCAGCCACCATATGTGAACAATAGAGTCCCAATTACAAATATGAATCAAAATCTTAACTTCCCCAACCTATTTCAATTTTTTTGAGGGATTAGTTAAGTGTTTAGACAATAAAAACTTCATTTCCCTCCTAAATGGCTATTAGCCGTTGCTTTTCAAATATTTGAATTTTTAAACTTTAAAAATGCTTTTAAACCTTTGTAATTTGGAAATTAAGAACTCCAAAGGTTGTCAAACACCTAGGAGACTTATTTAAAGCCAAAATAAACCCCTATAATATCCCAAACACATTGGGACACTAATGGTCCAAGTTACATTCTTTTAATCCTTTCAAGGATATAACATATTCTTAATATGCAAATGCCATTTCATGACATCAAAACATTATAGGAGCCAATATACTATAGTTGATGTGTTTTTCACCACCTAGGATCCCTTTGATCTCCTTGGACCCCTGATTTCCATTAGGTGCACTCCATTCCTTCATAGTCTTCATGGTTTGATTCATGGTCTTCCTGTTGGTCCTTGGTGCTCCTGCACCATACTCCCCTCCACCAATCATTTCCTTGTTCCAAGACTTGTGTGGCTTAAAGGAACTTTGCAATGTAGGGGTGAAGTAATCCCCCAAAGTTATCTTCCTTCTCACACCTTTCCAACCTGCATTCACACATAATTTGTTAAAAGAAAAACATGGTTTTGTTGAATGTCCTTGGGAAGGAAAATGAGAGGGTTGGAAGTCCTTCTCCTTTGATCCACTCCATGGATTAGATCCTTTATATAACATCTCTACCCCCTTGATTTGCTCTAGCTACATCATAGGACACTTTATGGTCCCAACTTGCACAAATTCCTGGTCCCAAAGCTCTCCTCCTTTAGGATTGTCATAGTAGCCTCTTGACTTTACTTTCTCATCCCTCTTCCATCTAGTATCATACTAAACATTCTTTGCTATCTCCTGCCCAAAACACATAAGTATTGGTTCTTCTTGGTGCCTTACTAATGGTTGCAACTCATATCTCTTTCCTTCATGGTGAACCAAGTACTTATTATAGAAACCATCATGAATAACTTTCCTTGACCATTGCCAAGACTTGCCTAAGATCAAGTGTCCACAACTCATATCCAAAACATCACACAATACCCTATCTCTCTACTTGCCAATTGAAAAATCAATCATGACTTGAGTACTAACCAACAAATTTTGATTGGCATTTACCCAAGTAGCATAATATGGCTTAGGATGTAAAAATGTCTTCAAATTTAACTTCCTCCCAACCTCATGAGACACAACATTATTACTTGCTCCTGAGTCTATAATGAGTCTACATACTTTACCTTGAATTAAGAAATTTGATCTGAATATACTCATTTGTGGATGCCATGGTTTTCCTCTTCCCATCAATAAGAATTCTCCATCCTCTAGATGAATTTTAATGGCCTCTTTCTGTTCTTCTCTCTTTGTGTCTTCTTCCATCAAGTTCACTCTCCTTTCTCTACCCTTGTCCTCATTCAATTTAGGACATCTAAAGGACTGATGACCCACTTCATTACAAGTAAAGAATCTTCCTGTGAACATTCCATTTCCTCTTCCTCCACTTCTTCCTCCTCTTTTCTCTAATGTGTATGGCTTATCTTTGTCTTTATCATTTTTATTCTAAAAATCAATGGTGTCTCTACCTCCTGTTCCTCTCATAGAAGATCCTCCTCTTGTGCTATTTTTCTTCTCATGCCTTCTCCTTATCTTCTCTTCAGCCTTCAAGGCTAACTGATATCATTCATCAATTATCCTTGGGGTAGTAATACTAAGTTCATCCTCAATGTTGAACCTTAGCCCCCCCACTTCTTCTTCATGACCTATTCTGATATCCAACTTATGGAAGTCCTTAGTGTACCTTTGCACATCCATACCCTTTTGTCTAAAATATCTCATTTTCTTATATAACTATACTCTATAATCCTTTGGAAAAAAAATTTCCTTCATTTTCTCCATCATGCCATACCAAGATGTGATCTTGGGTTTCTCATTCTTCCACCTTTCTTCTTGAACACAATCCCACCACAATAATCCATGTCCCTTCATCATAGACTTTGCAATCTTCACTTTATCCTTCTCCTCTATTCCTTCACTCTCAAAGAAATTTTCAATTGCATTGAACTAATGTATTAGTTCCTCATCATCCATCTTCCCTCCATACATTGGTAAGTCTGTCCTTACCCTTGAATCTCCATTCTTTATAGCTTTCACCAACTTAGCCATCCTCTCATCCTCAGGGTCTAACTGCTCTTCCTCTTGGGGTACTTCTTCTTCTCCTTCTTCTACTTCCTCATCCATTCTGATGCTCTTTTCTCTCTTCTCTAGTTCTAATATTCTCTCCATCATGGTCTTCATCATTCTGTCCTTCTCATGGTTTTCGTTCTCCCTTTGTTCCAATGTTTCTTTCAACGTCCTATTGTCTGCCAACTGCTCCCTGACTATCCTGGCCAACTCTATGTTTGTCATCCTTGTAGGAAACTCATCTTCTCCTTCAGACATGTTACCTGATCTACTTGTGGCTCTTATACCACTTGATGCACTGGATGATGTGTTGGACTCATCAACAAGGCAAGATTGCCAAATTTGGTTACTCAAGGAACTATCCCTCCAAGGCACAATGGCTCCAAAAGACCCAATCCAAAACAAGGTTACCCTAAACCAATTATAGGTGTGATTTAATTGGGGTGTATAAGGACATATCAAAGTGGTTTTGTGGTTTCTAGGACCCTCCTTCACTCACAATGGAAAAATGTCTTCAAACTGGCCTAGAGACCTAATTAACAATCTTGTAGCCCAACAACGACCTTTTTGGCCTTCAAAATATTTACTTTCTCAAAAAACTAAAGGAAAAAAATGTGTATTTAGACACCCTTTTGTCCATATTACAACATACCAAAATATTAGGTACTGGTGTTTTGGACCAAATATCAATACTATGACTGTACCCCTACAAATGCACACAAAACTTGATGATTTTACAAAGAAACTATATCATACTCATGTCCTAATGATCTCAACTCTTGGGCAGTGACCTAAAATGACACAAAACCTCTAAATCCAAGAGTAATTAGACCCAAATCATAAGGAACTCCAAAATCCCCAAATTAGTTACTCCAAACCCTTAAATATAGGGCCTCACCAATCTCGACCATCCACACTCTTCCTAGACCAATTGGTGGTGGATTCACCATTCATACCAGCCTACAATACCATTCCAATCACAAAAAAGGATATTTCCTTGAGCTCGATCTCCATCAATTTCACTTGAAACCCTTCTCCAAATCAATTTGTGATCACTTCATTCCTCAAATCTCTGCAAGAATTAGCATTAGAAATTATAGTACATGGTTAACATCCTCCTTCCATGGATTCTAGGCCTTTGAGTCCATGGAAAGGATCAAGGTTTGCAAACTAACTACAAAATGGATATAAACTTAACAAAATCAGACTTTTAACTGGTGGTAAATGATAGTACAGTCATAGAAAATGACTGTCAATACATTGGATGGAGAGACAAATGATCTTATATTTCTTAATATTCTAACATAAACTCAAAAAACTAAAGCAATAATTATTTAAACCATCCAAAATGCACAGAACATCAATGTTGCAGATTTAAACTTAGATTTTATTGATATCCCTAATATAGTTCGTACACTCCAGCCACCATATGTGAACAATAGAGTCCCAATTACAAATAGGCATCCAAATCTTAACTTCCCCAACCTCTTTCAATCAGTTTGAGGGATTATTTAATTATTTAGACAATAGAAACTTCATTTCCCTCCTAAATGGCTATTAGCTATTACTTTTCAAATATTTGAATTTTTAAACTTTAAAAATGCTTTTAAACCTTTGTAATTTGGAAATTAAGAATTCCAAAGGTTGTCAAACACCTAGGAGACTTATTTAAAGCCAAACTAAACCCCTAGAATCTCCTAAACACATTGTAACACTAATTTTCCAAGTTACATTCATTTAATCCTTTCAAGGATATAACTTATTCTTAATATGCAAATGCCATTTCATGACATCAAAACATTAGAGGAGCTAATATACTATAGTTGATGTGTTTTGCACAACCTAGGATCCCTTTGATCTCCTTGGACCCTTGATTTCCATTAGGTACACTCCATTCCTTCATATTCTTCATGTTTTGATTCATGGTCTTCATGTTGGTCCTTGGTGCTCCTGCACCACTGTCTTTATGGGATAAGTTGGTTTCAAGATGAACATATGGTGGAGTTGAAAGAGAAATTTTTAGTGAAATTAAATATTGGGCCATACAGAGATGAGGTATTGTGTGATGTGGTATCTATGAGTTCTTGTCATGTTCTATTGGATAGACCCTAGAAAATTGATAGGGGAGTTATTCATGATTGCAAAAATAAATTTGTCACAATAGAGAAGGATGGAAAAAAGTTTAATTTGGTTCCCTTGAAGGAGGAAGAGGGGGGAAATGCAAGGAATCTAAGCATTGTGAAGAGTTACTATGTGGAGAAGCAGAATATAAAGGTTGATATGGATCTGAAGAATGATCTTGGAGGTAGATCCGAGAACTGATTGGTATCAGATAACATCAAATAAGGTATTGTAGCACAAGGTTTTTGATCAAATGAAGTCTTGTGGCATAGGTAAATCTGGTGTGTGAAAGAAAAAAGGTGGTGATAGAATTTATTTACTACCTTATGTTGATCTGAGGTATGATGGAGAAGGTGCAAAGGAGAGTAATCTAGTGAATTTTATGGAAAGAGTAGAAGTGAAGAGAAATAAAATTGTAGATAAAGAGGATAATTGGATAAGAATGAGCATGGTATTTGTGTCCTAAATCTTATAATATATTCATAAGTTCCCCTAATGGAAAATATTATTCACCAAGAGTTTCTGATGCAAGAGAATCCTTGGGTTGTTGGCAATCTTCTACCACCCATAATTATTTCCTTTCAACTTTGTTCATGTTTCCCAGTTTCTTTGTTTTTAGTGGTGCTCCTTGGTTTTGGATTATTTTTTGTTGTGAACCTCAAGGTTGGTTCTAGACATAAGTAAAAACTAATGTCTAGGTTCGCACCTCATTTTCATACTTTGTTGTGAAGATATTAAAGATTCGTGGTTATTTTTCTGTGTTCTTCATGTTCCAACAATCAGATGGATTTTTTTGGTCTTGCAAAGCAATTTACCGATTGGTAAAAATCTTGGTGACTCATATCACAATGTTCCTGGATCTTTGGCCAATGTCTCTCTTGGATCGTTTGTCATTTCTACATCTTGGCATTGAGATCTTATGATTTGGGTCCTGGCATATATTTCCACATGTTACATTTTCTTAGTCATGGAAAATATAATTGATTTGGCTAACAAATGTGTTGTGAAGGCTCTATGTATTGAGACATTTTGATATTTGTTAAGTAGTTGGGAAGTAGGATAACCTTGTAGGTTAGCATTAAGGTTTAGTTCTTATTTTTCTATTGTAATCATGCATGTATGTCAAAAGTATGTAATCTCTGTGTTGTAGGCCAATGTGATATAAATCTTGGATTTGTGATAATGCGAAGATCTATTGTAGAATTTTGATTTTTATTCTTGTTCATGAGTTGGTTGTTGTTTCACCAAAAGATCCACCTTTTAATTCCTAATACAACCACTAGAAATATAGAATCCACCGGACCCTGTTAAACCATGTCGTGAATCCTATGAGGGTTACTGACCCACTTCCAACAATCCCCCTTTGAGTGTTACTCATTGCAGCCTATGTGAATTCAAACATGTGACCAAGCTCTGATACCACTTTTTACAAGTAGTGGTTTTCATTGCACCAAAAGATCTATTTGTTAATTCTTGATACAACCACTAGACTTATAGCATCCATAAGAGGCTGCAAAACCATGTCATGAATCCTTCGAGGGACACTGGCCCGCTGCCAAAAATTTCCATTGTGTTGACTCTTGCTACATGGTTGACCCATCTCCATGGGGAAAATCCTACCATGACTATGTCATGATGTGGGAAAGGATACTTCAATTTAGAAGGGTTCATAAATGTAGGAGAATTATAATATTAATAAAATTTTTAGAGATATGGAGTTAGAATCCTCTATTTTTATGGATAGTTGTGTTGAGGTATTGTCAAATTATGCATATATGTGTTGGAATTAATGTTTATTCATTGATGTTAACATATTACTACTTTTTGAGATAGTGTTCCTAGTTAATTTAGTTAGATGATTTCTTTGGTGTGGCTATTGTATTGAATACCATATGTTGTGAAGTTGGTATTGTTCTTATGGATGTATGTACTTGATTCAATTTAAGTAGTAGAGGATCAGATGATGATTTGAGATAGTTGTGATAGATTATCAGAGACTGATATTTGGGTTATTCTATTAGTGATAGTGTTTTAGTATTTGGATCGGTATGGATAGGTTTGGAAATATTCTTTGTTGCTAACCTCGTGTTGAGCTCAAGACATGTATGTGTTTCCTCAGTTTGAATGGTTTATGATTTGGATGTTGGAAAGCTATTTTCTTTTATGACATTGGTTATGGTTTAGTGTTCCTAATAAACAGTATAGAGATGAGTTTAATTCATGAGGAAAATATGTTCATGTTGATGTCATGGTATTTCATGTTTCTTTATCATGTCCTATTTGTGTTGGTAGATCATATTGGGTTATGTGATAAAAATTAAATATTCCTCATGTAACATGTTGTTGTTCTTATTCTTCTTGGCTGACTTGGTGGTGTAGGATGTTTTGATGGATCATGGTATGATTTATGGATCTAGAGTGTGTTTGAGATTATTTTTATGGGTCGTGTCTATGTCTTAGCTAACATTCAATGGATAATATTGAGTATTGAGTTGTAATTTATTAATATTTTTTAATTATGTCCCTGGGTGACCTAGTTAAAATAAATTGATATAATGTGTATAAATATGTAATCATTTGTAATTGTGAAGATGTGTGTTAGATTGGGGATACATTATAGAAGAGGTATGAGTCAAATCTGCAATTGAGGTAGAGATTTGTTGTACTTCATTGGAACTATTTTGACATATTAGAGATGTTGTTTGTCAGTTCATAAGCTTGGATAGTATGTCCTCTATGTGTTAAGATTGGAGATTTTTGTAAGGCAGTGAGCCTTCCTTGGAATTGAGATCCTTGTTATACTTGAGAAGTGATCTATAGGCAGTGTGCCTGAATGTATGTGCATTCCCCTTTGTAATACTCCTATTAGGGTATAATACTTTTAACAAAGTACATTCATCTTGTGGGTTTGATCCCCACTGTGGTTCTTCCCCTAACAAGGTTCCCATGTCAAATCTTGGTGTTATGTGTTGATTATTGTATTATGTTCCTACATTCATATTTATCTTTCAGATATGAGATTAAGTTGGTAATTTGGTAAAAGGTATTGAGTTTTTATACAACTGATTCACCCCTCCGCCCCTCTCAGTTGTGTGTGCTACATTTATTCTTACAATTTGTTGAAATTAATGCTTTGAAAGATAACGTTACTCCATCTCCTTCCAACTAGATTCTATAGAATATCATGGCTAGTACCTTGTATTTATTTAAGGGCATCAAAGATCGTAAGGAAGATCATGATTTGCGCATTCAAAAGCTAGAGGATATTGTTGGTTCTTTTTTATGTTATGATTATTGAACAACAACCTTTTCACCCTTTGATGTATTTTACAGAGTACCCAACTCCTGGTATTCAACCAAGATTGAAAAGGAACAACTAACAAGGATGTAGATCCATCCTTCTACACTTTAGGTTCTGCAAAACCAAGGGGGGGACACCCTTTAATGCCTTCAATGCTTTGTTTGTCATCAATCAGAAAAAATCTCACATTGGCTTCAACACATCCGGGAGATACTAGGTGATTGGCTAATCACCCATTGAACATCGACCTTAAAGTGGACCATGAGATTAGTACAACACCACAAATCACATAAAACCTTCAGATATGTTGAATTTTATGTTTAAATTGTAGAATATAACCAAGATTAAACTAAAAATGCATAGGTACATAAGATACTAATCACCAACCAATGCTTTATCAATGGGTAATGTCCTTTAACCAAATTTAGAAATGCAGTAATCAACTATTGTCAATGATTTTAAGCCATAAATACAATTCAGTCCAAATCATTACTACTTATAGAAATCCTCTTGTAGACAACTGAATTAAACTATGTCACATCCACAACATTATTTAATATGATCCTAGATCAGAACTGGAGAATGATAACACATACATAGGTAAATCCTATGCAGAGAATTATAGAATTCAGACTTCACAAGACTGACACCAAGGAGAGATATGAACCTTGAACTTCTGTATTAAGTATGAAAAATCACACTAATGCACACAAATTTGCAATTAGACAAATGCTTGTTCAATAAGCTACACAAGACCAATGAAAATATATTCTACCTTCAGCAAAACTAGTAAAATCAACAAGCTATATCCCTAATCTGGAACCAACTGAAACTAGAAGCTCTTGGAGTTAAGCACAGCTTGAAACTCATTGTGGAGGCCAAGAATTTGGAACCCTCTAACCATGGAAGAAATCTTCATAAGTAGCCAAAGCAAAAGATTTCCAGATATTTTATTGAAACACCACATGTCCTCTCTGCTCTAACCAATTTTGAGCTGAGTTACTCTTCTCTCATTCTGTTCAAACCAGTTTGATCATGTACTAAAAATAACTACAAAATATGAATCCTCATTTTGAGACCTTTCCAACAGTATATGATACTCTATACTCCTGATAAAAATGCCCCCCTAAACATTTAAACATTCTCGTGCAAACAGTTTTAAATATTTCAAATTCTAGACTATAGTCTGCACATTATATATTAATTTTGATCTTTTAAATCCTTTTTATGCACAAACCTAAGCAGGCCCCACATGCCACGTGACACCACTTGATTTTCCCACCTAACCACCTCATCACCCTGCTGGACCTGTATCATCACCAAGCCACATCATCATCTTGCCATGTGTTAACCTCCAGTTTGCCTACACTGTTGACCTGGGTGCTTGCATCATCTTTCATGTCTAACCCACCACTTTTCCAAGTGCCATGTGGCACCATGTGGCATGCTGTAGTGGTGCCTTTCTGGAAACCACCTTGCATCTTTATCTTCAAGGCTTTGTGACAGTCGTCCATTTTCATCACCTCGGGATGTGTGCCAACTCAGATGATCTCCTGCGTGGCCACCACCTCATCGCTACCTAGATGCTACTTGATCTGTTGTGTTATTTCCCTCACCATGTGTCAGCTTGGCGTGATCCCTCTATGGTAACTACCTCGCATCTTTCAGATAGAGTCTTTGTGTAACCATCAATTTGATATGCCTTGAGATGTGCGCCTAATCTGCAAGCCTCTGCACCACGTCATCTACCAAGTCACTCTTGTGGGTCCCACAAAAATTTGGTCTTCAACACTTTGGCATGCTTTTTGAGGTGCCTCCTTGCCCGCGCGTGTAGAGCCTCTGGGATGCTTCTTCAAATTATTAAGTTTGCATTATTGCATATAAACATCTACTTCTCCCCTCCCACTTTGAATGTGGGACTAAATGTGTTTAATTTTTAAAGTTGTTTGCACTCCTGCACATTAAAATTTTGGGGTCCACCACCAACGCACATCATCTCCTAGGCTAAGGGCCCACCAAAGAGCCTTAGCTCTTACTTCATTGTATAATGCAAGTGTAGTAGTATTAAAACAATAGAAAAGAACACTGCCCCACACATATGGGATAATGCTCTGTATAGTTGTGCAAGCATCTGGCACCAATTCGAGTGTGGGAACTTGCTGATAAAGGTTATGGATTTGGTGTTACACCTCTACTTCAAACCTCCAGCGTAGCCTCTGCTAGTCTTCACACCTTGTCTATGCTTCCACATGGAATTTTTAATGTTTTTGAAAACAACACTCACTCCACTTTCTATGTGAGCTTTTCTCAACCCCCTAAAAATGCAATAACATTGGTTCCCTTTAAATTTTTTACTCCTCCACCATAAATCAATGCAGACTCCTACCTTGTTCTGTTGTGCAGGGTATTGTGCCAAAGGTTGTGGTGACTTGATTTACACCTGTCAATTGCTTTAGCTGGAAAGTCTGTTGTTTAAAAAAAAAATTATAGCCCCCAAATTGGCATAGGCTCTATCTAAATTTCCTCTTTGAAATGCTAATTAAACTTGTTGAAGGGTGAGTCTCCTACGCAGCTTTTATTTGCATTGTTTTGTATTTTATATGCTTAAATTTCCTTTCATCTTTGCTGCGTAGCCTCTCTGCATTTGCAATCAGAATTTGGCCCTTGATAATTTTCCTCACCACTATCCAGTGTGTGGACTCCAATCTTATCTTCTTACTCTCCTCCAAGACAAGTCACAACTTATCTTCAATACACATACAACTTTATAAGAACCACAATCAACATATTACGCAGGCCATACTCTCCATACACAACCCAATCTCTTCTCCTGCGTAGGTTTTTAAACAACCATGTATTAGATATGTTTCAAACCTGCCAATTGCATTAGCTTGAAAGTTTCCAACACCTTTTCTTGGCTCTCTACGCTGGATGTCTTCCTCCAGTGGGTTGTGTGGTCTCCTTTGTCATTTAAGACATTATTCTTGTTTTGGTTATTGTGCATATTTGGAGACATTTTGAATGCTCACTCCCTCATGCTTTGCGTAGCCTCCACCATTTACATTTATTTGAAAAAAAATTTGAATTCCATATTCAAATACACCTGTGCATTTGATTGACATCTTTAAATGCTTTTTACAACTTCTTAGTTAACTCAAGCATTTCATATGCTACTACGCAGGATGTTTTCATATTTGATAATTGCCTTTGCCTCTAAATAAAATTATTGTGCAGACAGCTTAAGGATTCATTTGTAGTTTTTAGAAAACTCCAATACAAGCACCATAGGTTAGTGCATGTCATAGACATTCACTTTCTTGCAGCATGCACAATGACTTGGAGCACAATAAAGAGTACCACAGAGAAAGCACAATGCTGGTTGATTAGGCCGTGCTGGGAGATTACACACACCATGCTTATATGATCGAGACCTTGTCTCTTTGGATAAATTTTGGCACCATATCAAGGCAAGGTCAAAGATACTTTTATCATTGAGAATCATTTCAAGAGTTGGAATATGAAACATCTTTTCTAGATGTTGAAGCTCTTCTAATTCTTTTAAAATCTCATCTTTATTTTCCATGTAATCATCACTCCAATGACTTGCCATTCCCTCAAAACCACCAGTATCATTCGAAAGGGAAAGTGAAGAATAAAGCAATGTAAATAGAAAATAACATCTCCGTAAGTAGGGTAAATTCAAATGGAGAATCAATAATTCCCTCAAAAATGATGCGCGGGCTAAAAGGAAATAATATCTTTGGATCCACCATTCATGCTTTATGCCTTCATCAAATGAGGCTTCCTCCTTTTATACCTCTAATCACAATGTATCTTTGACATAATGGAAAAAACCCATTTTTCAATGTCTCTTAGATTCAATCAAATTGGGGGCCATTAAAAGTAACCTTTTATCTTTCTGCAAACTGATCTCACTCATAGCTTCTGGCCTCTGGAACTGGCCTTAAAAACTAATGAAATCAAGTAACCAGAACATGGCATTGGGAACACACATTCCATGGTTGACATTCCTCCATATTAAAAAGTGACACCTGAGGAAACAAAACAGGTCAAAATATTTTAATCATCCAAGTCGCCTCTTTAGAATAATTATGCAGATTACCTTGTCAAAAATAGTGAAATGCATCTGGTTTTGACTTTGTAAAGAAGTCAAGTGACCTCCTAAGAACCCAATCTTCTGGATATTGGAAGTATGCTATATGGAGAGTATGGATCTAGAAGGAAAAATCATGATGATCAACTGATCACATTTGGCAGATCTTTGAAAGTAGCCACTTGGAAATATAGAACATGAAGAGAAAAATTGATTTCTGCAAATGAAAAGAGCTTGGGAAAGTGTGCATACAAAACCCTCATGATCTGATACCTTGCAAACTTGAAATAAATTTGGTCCAAAATACAGGGGCACCATTTTCTTGATATGACCAATCATGATATTCAAGATATAACCTCACAAATAGGGCCTCCGACCAAACTGTGCAACTGATTTGCATTAAATCGTTAGAAAATGTAAATGGAATCAAATTGGAAAACTAGGAAAATGGATTCATCATGGCCTGAAAATATTTGTGGTGGCACATTTCCCTACCTAAAATACAGGGGAACATTCAATTTTCTATTCCATTCAACTAGGTATAAACTTTTAAGACCTCAAAGTCAACAACTTCATAATTCTGGAGTTTCACATTCTGAGAATTAGCATTAATTGCAAATGGAATGACTTTGGAAAAATGTGCAAATAAACTCATGGGGGTTTGAAAATGGAAACATAGCTTCTCTCTCATGCCTAAAAAAAATCAGACTCATCCATATATAATGAAACTCTATCTGGTCAAAGATGCAAGCATGCAAAGTAGGCCGTTTTCTATAATCAGACAATATGCAGAATTTAGATTTAATTGAACACCTCCAAATGACCCTCTTGAAAACATATCAAAACTGACATCTAAAATTTGTGACCCACTACATCTACCCCATGATAGGTTTTTCATATGTTTCCCAATCAGTATCTCATAGAAATCATTAGGTCACATCTTACTTGTACTCAAAGTAGGGGCTTTCCAAAAGTTTTCAAGGTACTAAAATTTGCCTTAGGGAAAATTTTGAATTAGTCACTCCAAATTTCTTCAAAATTTGTGAGTACTAACAGATACCGTGATTGTGATTCAGGACAAACTAGGATTTTTTATTATTGTTTGTAAATTTTTATGACATTAAGTTTTTCCATTAGTATACTTAAAGAGAAAAATATGATAAAGGTCATTGGTATAAGCATAACCGGCAGACAACAAGGATACCCGACGAGATGAAAATTCCTATTGTAAAAATGATAAGTATAGACTTTCCCGATGAACATTGACAAGAGTCAAACCAACGAAAAGCATTACCGATGATATAGTTTTGAGAACATCACCGACGGAGCATAAAAAGCATACCCGATGAACAGTTCAATTAAGGGACACCGACGGAGTACAAAACTGACAGAACAGCCCGACCATCAGAACTGACAGTCAGTTACAGAACCCACAAAAAGTGGATCTAACTTTACACATCAGATAAAACAGTGTAATTCTATTTATAGAGTGTTTATTTGTTTTAAATCTTTACTTGAGGGTCAAGCAAGAAAATTGTGAATGTTTTAAAGCATCCTAACAGATCTAAAACATATCTAAACTAAAGATCAAGGTCAAGTTGTAAACCTTGGATCTAGAGTTAATTTGCAAAAGCGTGAATCAAGAATAGAGCTACAAAACTAGTATAAATAGATGTTCAATCATTTGTAATGGAATGAGACTTGTAATCATTTGACAAATGATAGTAGCCATGGAGAGCATCTAAGCAGTAGAAGAGAATTCATGCATAGTATAGAAACATATCAAAGTAGTTATCAAGAACACAGAAAGGCTACCGACGACCAGAGACAAGGTATCACTCAATCACTCAAGATGATTATATTTACATTGTAAGCTATACAGTATCTATTATCAGCAATTAGAGATTGCATTCACTATCAAATCAACATTTATATTGTAGTTGCAGTCTAACAAGTGCATCACAACTAAAATCCTTTTGTAGAAGGTGGACTTAACCATTCTTTGATAAATCTCTTAATAGAGTGCACACCTAACGGTGTTGCTAAAGCTTCAAACAAAGTAGATCCTAACAGGTCTCCACTCTAATACTCTTAATAGAGTAGATCATCAGAAGTGGTCAATTATAAACCTTTACCAGCTCCCTTCTTAACTGCAGATATTAAATTTTTGTGGGTAGACATCTCCACCACAGTTTTTACTTCCTAACAGGAGTTTTCTATGATATCATATCATGTGTTATGTGCTATTTTTTTTCATGAATTTTTCTTGAATTTTTACACATGTAAAGAACTTATATTATGATTTCACATACATATAGAAAGATGAACAGATAAATAGGAATATACAAATCTGATGACTCAAAGGTTAATGGGACAATCGCATAAAAAATTTAGAGGTACTGATTCACCCCTCCCCTCTTAGTACATCATTCCAATAATTCCAACAATTGGTATCAGAGCTAAGTCTCTTTCTTGAAAAACTTAAATACTTAAGAGAAAAGATCAACACAATGGAAAAGTACAGACTAGACAAGACTATTGAGAATGAGCAATTGCAAATTTAGATTTACTATGAGTAGTATAAAGAGGTGAGAGTAAGCATGAGAAATTTTCTTGATGAAAGAAAGATCATGGGAACTAAGCTTAATGAAAAAGATTATAAAGAAGAGGATATTCCAGACTACTTCAACTATGTTGAATCATCAACAAGAAAAGCTTCAGACACATCAGTAGAAGAGATCACAAGTCTACAAGAAGTCAATCTACATCTGACAAAGAAAATCAAGATGCTGCAAATCGGTCAAGAGACTTAGATGGAAAAAATGATTGATGTCATGAATGATTCAAGAAAAGCAGAATCAGAGAGAATATTGGCTATTCATGATAGGAGGAAAATCACTGAGAAGCTACAAGAAAAAGAATCAGAGATTCAAAGACTTACTGATCATCACCATGAGATTACCAAATTATTCTTATGAATCAAGAGGCAAATAGATTAAATACTGAACTCATTGAAAGAATACAAATCATCGGTGAGCTAAGGGAAGAGAATGAGAAACTAAAGCATGAAGTCAAGATTCAGAATCAACACAATGAATTGATCAAGAAAGTTGAAGATAGAAATAAAAGAATGGATGATTTCCTTAACAGTCAAAGAAGAGTCAACAACTACACAGGAATAGGGTACGCCAACAATGGAGAATCATCTAATCAATTAGATCAAAGGAATGTTTATGCAACTCTAAGGACCAAGAATTTGTCATGCAATCACTGTGGAAAACTAGGCCACACCTCAAACATTTGTAGAAACAAAATGAAAGGTATTCCTCAATCACAATCTAATCTCATTGGTAACTATTATAAATGTCACAAGCAAAGACACAAGGCATATGAATGCAGATCCAAGATGAAAAAACCAAAGAAGGAAACCTACATGGACAAGTACTGTCCTGCCTGCAAAATGAATGGACATACATATCAGGAATGCTGGAAAAAGAATAAGAAAGCATGGACACCAAAAGAACTTGATAATGGCTACAAACCAATAAGAGTAGGTAACTCATATGTTTGGGACTATAACACATGGGTAAATTGCACAGCATGTACAAGGTATGGTCATATATCTTCCAACTATATGAGAAAATGGACCAGAAAAACAAGAGGATGGTTCAATCCAAGTATGGAATGTTTACACTGTCATAAGGTTGGACATGTGATAAAATATTGCAAAGACCGACTAACAGAAACAAGCACTTATACCAATGGAAACACCATTGATGACATCAAGAAGATGAGAAATAAGATGCGGGTAAAATCCACAGACACTGAAGGTGCTAGAAGAAGCAATGAAAATGATGACGCCCCATCCAATGGATCTGTTGGCATCACCATCTCCAACTAAGTTGCATAATTAAGTATGGAACTGCATTATGACAAGTTATATTATGCATCGGTTCCATTTACATATTGATCATATAGACAAAACTAGCATTATTGAAGATGCACTATATTGTTACTTGTAATATTGTTGAAAAACAACCATCACTTAATGGGTACAAATAAGCATCGGTGAGCACACACATAAAAGTTAACACTACTTACCGAAATGTATCAGTTATCACACAAAAGCAAAGTCGCTAAGTGTAAACCAATAGACATCGGTAATCCTTGAGCCGATGAAAGTTTTTATCACCATTTTGCTGAAAATCATCGGTGAAGTCACCAAAGCTGCTAGCAATCCCAACACTTTGCGCCTACACCGAAGATGTTGTTTATGTCTCAACTGATGAACTCAGTCTTTGTATACTGACGAGTTGTTTGGGCATTAATGACAACTTAGGGCACAAAAGTTATAAAAGTGCTATGGAAGAACTCATTTTGCACCATGATTTTCAAGAAACTAAGCAGTGCTACATAGAGCAATTGAAGAGAAAATTGAAGTGTGACCTCAGAAAGATTCTAACTCAACTCAAAGGATTCACGAGTGATCAAGGAGATTCAGTAAGTACCTACATTCACCGACCACACTGTTTAAATTATGAAAAGCCCTAAATTTCTGAAAAATGATGGCATCTACTTCTAGAGTTGAAAATTTGAAAGAAGATAAGAAGAAAATGATTAAGCTTATTAGCAAAGGCACTTGTATTGAACCTAAATACAAGTTACACCCAAAAATTGCATCACAACCTGATGATTCTGGAGCATTCTCCAGAATCCCACCTAGGGTTTTACTGATAGAGGATGTAAGGTCATATATTCACTGCAAGATCTCAGAATTAGGAGATCTGGACCTAGATAATGCATACATGGAACTCTATGATGAAGCTGGAAACCTGAAAGAAGAGCACAAGCATCTGGAAGTGAAAGCTCTCACAAATGCATTACACTTTCCCAGAGTTTTAAAGACAAAATGGATAAAGATAGTTCTCAGCAGAATGCATATCCAGACTTTATGGCTCAATAAGCCAAAATGAATAACAAAGGATGTTATTCATGCAGTTACTAGATATCCTACAACTAACAAGCCACAAGCTCACAAGCACCCATCCTTGAAGGAAGTGGAAAAGCTAACTAGTGCAAAATCAGACAAAAGAGCTCTCAAGGTCAACACTATCACCGATGATGAACTCAAGTTTGGTGCATGTGTGGTAGGATATAAGATCTTCTAGGCTAGCAGAATGAATAGCATAGCAAGCACTGCTATGAGCACATCTTACAAGATCATCAAACAAGGAAAGAAGATGGATCTTGCAGAGATTTTATTGAATCAACTTGAGGAGAACATGAACACCATAAGATCTTCAAAGACAAACACTTGTAAGTTTGGTTCCCTCGTTATGTGCATATTCTTTTACTTTGAAGAATACTTTCCTTCCATAGGAAAAGTAGTATGGGATATAAGAAAACCAGTCACCATACAAATATGTGAGCATATAGAATCACTAGGAATAGATTTTGATGACCTGATGAATGAGTACTTCAAAGAATTTAAAGAAATGATACAAGAAAGAACTAGGATACCTAAAAGTTTGATATAAGAATACAGAGAGTATATATGTTTTATGGTAGATACTAATTTTACCCATATCAAACTAGTAATACCTAGGAAATCCTGGCTATCACATTTGGAATATGAGATCAAAATAGGATAGGCTACTGAGTGCATCAAGGCACTATTGAATGAACCAGTTGACAACAAGAAACCAAGATTCGACACCTATGAAGAATCCAAACCAAAGATCAAGATAGATCTTTCTTTCAAGAAAATCATGAACAAGAAGAACAAAATGGTTAAAAATTTAACCAAGAAATTTACAGTCATTGAAGAAGGTGAAGAGGAAACAGAAGGAAAGGAGGAACAAATCGAAGGAAAGTCACCTATCAGTGAAGAGATAGAAAAGAATGACTCAGAGGGAAAGAAAGAAAGAACAATAGCTTCTTCTAGAACAAGAAGCAAAACTACAAAAGAATCAACTCCATCACCACTTAAGAAAGGTAAAGTGAGAACCTACAAGAGAAAACCAGTCTCACCTAAGGAAATATAGACCAAAGGGAGGAAATGGGTCAGGACACAAGAGGATCTAGAAGACTCAGCTATGGATGAAGCTAATGTAGAAATACAAAAGGAAAAAGAACCTTTGGTCCCTACAACAATTGATAAAATATGTAAGAATATTTCAAAGTCACAATCTATTTTTGATCCTAACATTAGGAAATGGTTAAAGTTTGATCCAGAGGATCAAAATAATATAGAAGATGCTATTATAGTCAAAATGTGCAAACATCATTATGTTCCACTACAATTCTCAGAATATGACGTTCCTAAGGAACTATCAGTGAGATTGTCTACTAGATGGACATTTGCTCTGCATCAAGAAAAAGAAATAAGAGAAAGAGTACTTGTTACTCTTATGCCTTCAGATTCAAAAAAGGAAGAAATAAGTGAGATGATGAAGAAATATGAAAAATAGTACTCACCAAAAATGAGAGCATATGAATTTCTCAAAGGGAAGCTAATTGATCTTGATCAAGACAGCATTAAGAAATGGTGCAAGATACTCAAAAATCCCATTAAGGAAGCTATCTCAAAGAAGGAAAACATCATCATCAAGGATATACAAGATGAATCATCTGTGGAATTGGACAAAGAAGAGAGTGATCCAGTACACCCCAAACATACTGAAGTTATAGATGAAGTATGGCCCGACACTACTCTTGACAACACACAGAATGAGGAAAGCCAAAATCCACCAAGTCCAATTAATATTGACTTGAGTAATGAAGAAGAGGTTACCAAAGAAGATTTGATAATAAAAGGTGACATAACGGATGATATCAATGATGAATCATGGTTGGATAACATTATCAATGACACTACAGGAAAAGACCTTGCAGAAGAAGTGCAAGAAGATGAAGATATCACTGTTGCACATGGAAATACTAATGGATAGGATACAACTATTGACACTACAAAGGTCAATACACCGACCAACATGAACATTTTGATACAAGAAATTGATATTGAATCAAGTCAGGAGAAATCATCTAACAAAGATGATATACCCAAGGACACGGGTAATGAATAAAATAAAAATACATCAAATACTCCAAAAGAGACAGATATAGAGATTAAAGATGCAACCAACACTTAGAAAGAGGTGTCTACTGAAAAAGAAAAAGAAGAAGATAATAAAACAGATGAAACATTGACAAAAGATGAAGAAAAAGAAAAGAGTGAAGAAGTCAAGTAGGATGAAAGAATGAAAGAAAAGGAAGATAAATCTGTTGATACACACAAGGCCAATGAGGAGACATCTTCACAAAACCAACTGGTGGACTCAGAACAAAAGCAACAAGATGCCTCATCTTCTTGACCCTCACCCACACAATCCATCCAATCTCAAGGTCTACAAATGGTAGTGCACCAATCTGCCAAATAGCCAAAGAAGAAAAAGAAAGCAATGAAGAAAGATATCTTGGCGGTCACACTTGATGAGGTAATTGAAATACCCAAGTGGTATGTATCCACTTTAGATACTGAAGCACTTCAAAAGTTTGGATTAATGTGTCAGAGAAAATCAATTCAAGAGAAAATTAAAAAGGCACACAGGGAAGCCCAAGCACTTGATAAAGAAAGGGACATTCTACATCAACTTGTTCTAGATATCAAAATTGAAGATAATATATCATTCATGGAACAAATAGCAATTCTTATCGATGCCATCACAAATCAAAATGTTGATGCAGAGAAGGCGATGGAAGAACAAGTAGAGATGAAGTATCAACACAAATTAGTTGAGAAAATCAGCGAAGAAGTGGTAGAGAACAACATAAAGCTATATGAACTAGAAAGTGAATTAGAACCTGTGATTGTTGAAGTTGTTACCTTAGTTTAGAAATTTTGCACATTAAAAAAATTTTCAAAAGAAAATAGTGATAAGATGTCACAACTCAATTCAGATCTAACAGCTAGTGCACTGAGTTTAACCTCTGATGCAAACACAATAAAGCTGCATCATGAAAAGATCACAGAGGTAAATAGATTGAAACAATAGATTTTGGATGCAGAGACACAATTTAGAAATGAGGTTACAGAGATACAAGCTCATATTTTTCCCAACCTCACCACTCTACAATAGCATATAACAGATGCACAAAATCTAATCACAACCCTAGAAATGTCTATGGTAGACAGTATATATGACATACATGTGAGGATATAACTTGAGCATATGGCTCTTGAGAATTTAAAGGAGAAATGGGAGAAAATGATGGAGGAAATCAAAGCCTCACACTCTCACATTTTTTAAAAGTTGTAAGTACCTTTGTCCTGATTATCAAAGAAGGAGGAATGTATACATATGTACAAATATACTTTAGTAGAAAAAGGAGGAATGTATACATATATACAAAATACTATATGAGGATATGTATAATGTAGGTACAACAAAGATAGTTATGTACATAAACTTACACTTACCGATGTATGCACCCTAAAATGGTCACCTAGACTTTGGGCCCCATTTTATTATTTTATCATTTTATCAATTTATCAAATTCTTGAATCAATGCTTTGGAACATTTTTCAATTCAAATCAATTTCCTTGATCAAATTGTAATTAATTCAATTAGTTCAATATTTCCTAAGGTTTGATCATTTTTATTTAATTAAAAGATTTAATCTCCCTTTTAATTAAATGAAATTCCTCTTATTTAATTAAAAGATTTAATCTCCCTTTTAATTAAATAAAATTCCTCT